>JAUCBJ010008380.1:0-102094 GCA_032718475.1 Nemertoderma westbladi | reverse complement strand
TGTAAACTGTTACTGTTCGACAGAACAGTATTAAATAGGGCTCGATCGGAGTTGGGATTTGGCCGGAGCCGGAGCAGGAGCCGGAGTTGGACAATTTGGCCGGAGCCGGAGCAGGAGCCGGAGTTTTTCAAAAATTGTAAAAATTTAATTATTTATTTAAAAAAAATAAAGTATGGTTATCGTTCGCCAATCGCTCATAATCAATCATACTGTAGGTCTAATTAATTTCATAATTTATAGATTTAAGAATTTTCAATTTAAAATTTAAGTACAGGTAATTAATTAAGTTATCACGGACAGACGGCCTGACGCTGACGGCTAAATATTACCTACAGTACCTAACTCACTAACTGCTGAACTGTGGTAGAGGTGTGTAGTGTGTACTGTAGGTAGCCTACCTACCGTACTTGTACCAGTACTGCAGTACAGTATGCTGGCATGGCATGACAGCAGTAAATGGCTGCAGTGGTACAGCTACAGTGTACATTCATAGCATTTACAATTTTTTACAGTAGGGCCTATCTGTCTGTCTGTAATAGTCTGCTAGTCAGCCAGCCTGCCAGCTGGCCAGTACCAGTACTGCAGTACAGTCAGTCAGTCATTGACTTTAAGTAATACTGCAGTACTGCAGTACCGGTATTACTGTATTATGCTTGATATTGAAGCTGTACTACAGTACTTACTTCAGTACTTAGTGTAAATAATTGTTCAGATTAGAATATGCACGAAATATAATACTTTATTAAAAAATTAACTCCGGCAATATTTTTACCGGAGCCGGAGCAGGAGCCGGAGGTGCCAAAATGGCCGGAGCCGGAGCCGGAGGCCGGAGCTCCGATCGAGCCCTATATGTATAGCTGTATAGGGCAGCAGGGACTGGTACAGCAGTACTGACTGACTGACATCGACAGATTGGTTACAGTCCCTCAAATTGAATTTGCATTGACGTGCCGCTCTTCAAAATTGTTTCAATGCGTGGCGCGCTTAAAAATTAAGTTGGCGCAGGGTTTTTCTTCGAAATGGCATCGGCGCGCAGCGCGCATAAAAATTGGTCGGCGCGCTATCCGGCGCACTTTTTGGATGGATTCCATACAGGTGCAGACATTGGTGCAGACAGTGGTGCAGACACTGGTGCAGACAGTCTTGCAGACACTGGTGCAGACAGTGGTGCAGACACTGGTCCAGACAGTGGTGCAGACACCTGGTGAAAACACTGAATTGCCAGAGTACCACAAAACACAATACCACCAGGCACTATTATATTATATTTTATCATAGACTTTATTATCTACAAATATGCGAGTAACTACTGAAAGGTTCTACATGAAGTAGGGAGGACGTATGTAGTACAAGTTGAGGTGCGTGCGGGTGAATGTGCCCTGATTACAAATAATTATAAGAGGTGTGTACGAAAATAATTAAGTGCAGACTTCACCAGTCTGCAAAAGGTGCCTGCACCACTGTCTGCTCCACTCTGCCACTGCCTGCACCAGTGTCTGCACCACTGTCTGCACCACTATCTGCACCAGTGTCTGCACCACTATCTGCACCACTGTCTGCACCACTGTCTGCACCACTTTCTGCACCACTGTCTGCACCAGTGTCTACACCACTGCCTGCACCCGGGTCTGCACCACTGTCTGCACCAGTGCCACTGCCTGCACCACTGTCTGCACACTGTCTGCACCACTGTCTGCACCAGTGTCTGCACCACTGTCTGCACCAGGTGTCTGCACCACTGTCTGCACCAATGTCTGCACCACTGTCTGCACCAGTGTCTGCACCACTGTTGCACCACTGTCTGCACCACTGTCTGCACCAGTGCGTGCACCACTGTCTGCACCAGGTGTCTGCACCACTGTCTGCATCACTGTCTGCACTACTGTCTGCTCTGCACCAGTGTCTGCTTAACGTTTACACTCCAAAATTAATTAGTACAACGATGGACAGATTGATTAGTATTACTGTATTCTGGTCTTAGCTCAATCAGTCAATGTAATACTTGGAATATTTAGCAAAGTTTGCTCCGGGCTTCTGCAGTATCAATTGCAGAAGCCGAACCGAACCGAAATTGCCAAACTTCGGCCCGAACCGAACCGAAGCCGAAGCTTCTGTTGAGCCCTACTCATAATCAATCATACTGCAGTACTGTAGGTCTAATTAATTTCATAATTATTTATAGATTTACGAATTTTCAATTTAAAATTTAAGTAATTAATTTATCACGGACAGACGGCCTGACGCTGACGGCTAAAAATTACCTACAGTACGAGTACCTAACTCACTAACTGTCTAACTGTGGTATAGGCAGATAGGTGTGTACTGTACAGCTGTAGGTAGCCTACTGCCTACCGTACGTGTACCAGTACTGCAGTGCAGTATGCTGGCATGACAGCAGTAAATGGCTGCAGTGGTACAGTGTACAATCATAGCATTTACAATTTTTTACAGTAGGGCCTATCTGTAATAGTCTGCTAGTCAGCCAGCTGGCCTGTACCAGTACTGCAGTACAGTCAGTCAGTCATCTGGTCATTGACTTTCAGTAAATACTGCATTATTCAGTTATGATGCTTGATATTGAAGCTGTAGGCCTACTACATGCTACAGTACTTATAGTGTAAATAATTGTTCAGATTAGAATATGCATGAAATATAATATTTTATTAAAAAATTAACTCCAGCAATATTTTTACCGGAGCCGGAGCAGGAGCCGGAGGTGCCAAAATGGCCGGAGCCGGAGCCGGAGGCCGGAGCTCCGATCGAGCCCTAGTATTAAACTGTCTTTAATGCTTACACTGCAATACAAATAAACTGTTACTGTTCGCGCTTTCGAAGACCTTTAGCAGTTTAACCTGCCAAAATTTATATGTCTTTTCGTTAATTAAAACCACTTTAGCATACGACAATAATTTATGCTAATACGCAAAACATTAGCCGAAGTCAGCCCATGCGCGATCATTCACCCGATGGATCTACACCCGGGAGACTGAATTCGGATGCTTGAATTGTATTATTACAGTGTAAGGTTGCAGTGTATACCTAATGTATTATTCGATAGATCGTTAATAATTAATCTCTGACAGATATTATTGGCTTTCGGGAAATATTAACAGTTCCTTTAGGACGTGCAACGTGGCGCTTTATCTATTTAAACAGAACTAAGACTTATACTAAACGCAACGATACTGCTTATGATTAAAGTATAAAACGTATTCTTTAGGAAATACTTTGTTACCAATCACAATCATACACACTATTCTGCCGACAGTCAGTACATTTGATCACACATAAAGAGAGCAGTAATTGACTCACGTAGGGTCTGCTAAATAACATTGGATTCAATACACACCACATTAATATAAATCGCAATTGTTATGTATAGCCGGTCTCTCTAACCTGTAGTGTTATCAAGAAAATTGGGAATTGGGTGATTTATCCGTATTATCCAAATAGCGATATTTCCATCAACAAATATTTACAATTAATAACTGACGGTAAAATAACAGTACAAACAATATGATTAATGAGTTAGGTAACAGTTTATACTTTCGATAATTCAAGCAGTTTACGGTACAGCAGTATCTATCCAAAAATGCCGGTGTTTCTGGCTTAGACAGCAATAACAACAAAGTATCAAGAAAAAACAGTAAGACAGAACACTCTCCTTATGATCGGCAGAAAAGCTACACGTCGACAGGAAAAACCGCCCTGATTGGCCCAAGCCAAACAAAGAACCACGCGGCCAATGGCTGTTTCCATGTCAGCAACCAGCTGCTAGATGTCGTAATATGAATCATCACGGCTAAGCTGTGAAAGGTGGTTGGTGCATTACAAGTTTTTTGTCTTACCATGTCCACTAAAACACGTATATAGCAGAATTACTTTTATGTCCGTTAAAACCCCTGTAAAGGTACCTTGCGGGCGAGGGGAATATATATACAGTTAGAAAACCTTTTTTAGAGTATTCCAGCGCCTGGGGGGAACTGGCCAGCAAAGGCAAACGTATCAGTTATCCCACAAAAGCTTTTACAGGGTCCTATAGTAGCAAAATGTTTATTAAACGTTTCGGCAATTTCTTTAGGGTTGGAAATAATTTTGGAATGGATATTTGTTTTAATGATTAGTTTCTTTGGGGATAATTTCGCTGAAGATTTATGAAGTACGGAGTTAATAACAGTCCATGTTTTACGGATATTGTTGGAATTTTGTTCAAATTGGTTAGAGTAATATTTTTTTTCAGCAGCCCTAAGTGTAGATGTTAAACGATTACGGTAAGAATTGAACAGGTACCGGTACTACCATCCCTGGTCTACAGGTACTACCATTGATGGTCTACCGGTACTACCATCCATGCTACCGGTACTACCATCGATGGTCTGCCGGTACTACCATCCACATACATGGTCTACCGGTACTACAGGTAACCATACATGCATGGTCTACCGGTACTACAGGTAACCATACATGCATGGTCTACCGGTACTACCGGACAATCACCGGTTCATGGACTACAGGTACTACCATCCATGGTCTACAGGTACTACCATCCATGGACTACCGGTACTACCATCGATGGTCTACCGGTACTACCATCCATGCTACCGGTACTACCATCCACATACATAGTCGACCGGTACTACAGGTAACCATACATGCATGGTCTACAGGTACTACAGGTAACCATACATGCATGGTCTACAGGTACTTCAGGTAACCATACATGCATGGTCTACCGGTCGGTACTACCATCCATGCTACCGGTACTACAGGTAACCATACATGTATGGTCTACCGGACCATCACCGGTCCATGGACTACCGGTACTACCATCCATGCTACCGGTACTACCATCCATGGTCTACTGGTACTACCATCCACATACATGGTCGATCGGTACTACAGGTAACCATACATGTATGGTCTACCGGACCATCACCGGTCCATGGACTACCGGTACTACAATCCATGCTACCGGTACTACAATCGATGGTCTACCGGTACTACCATCCACATACATGGTCGACCGGTACTACAGGTAACCATACATGCATGGTCTACCGGTACTACGGGACCATCACCGGTCCATGGACTACCGGTACTACCATCCCTGGTCTACAGGTACTACCATCGATGGTCTACCGGTACTACCATCCATGCTACCGGTACTACCATCCACATACATGGTCTACCGGTACTACAGGTAACCATACATGCATGGTCTACCGGACGATCACCGGTCCATGGACTACCGGTACTACCATCCATGCTACCGGAACTACCATCCATGTTACCGGTACTACCATCGATGGTCTGCCGGTACTACCATCGATGGTGTACCGGTACTACCATCCATGCTACCGGAACTACCATCCATGTTACCGGTACTACCATCGATGGTCTGCCGGTACTACAATCCACATACATGGTCTACCGGTACTACAGGTAACCATACATGCATGGTCTACCGGTACTACCGGACCATCACCGGTCCATGGTCTACCGGTACTACCATCCATGCTACCGGTACTACCATCGATGGTCTGCCGGTACTACAATCCACATACATGGTCTACCGGTACTACAGGTAACCATACATGCATGGTCTACCGGTACTACCGGACCATCACCGGTCCATGGACTACCGGTACTACCATCCATGCTACCGGTACTACCATCGATGGTCTGCCGGTACTACAATCCACATACATGGTCTACCGGTACTACAGGTAACCATACATGCATGGTCTACCGGTACTACCGGACCATCACCGGTCCATGGACTACCGGTACTACCATCCATGGTCTACAGGTACTAGCTTGTCGACGATCAGGTTTCTCTACCGGTATAAATATTTCTATGGTTACTGACCTGTAACATAATCACAACAGTCCGACATTTCTTGGATTTTACTTCGTCCAGAAGACAAGTAAATTTACAGAGACGGCGTTTCCAGTAGTCCAACTCCGCTGCCGGTACCATGTCGTCTGTTTCCTGACGGATCTGATTGGCTTCCGCTAAAATCTGTAAAAGGATATACCGGTACACCATGTACTGCATCCGTTAATTGGTAACAGTTACTCTATTTACAATTTGGTCATTAATCCATTCTCTCTACAGTTGAAAAAAAACTATATATTTTGGTATTGTATTTCGCGTTTTGGTTTTACTGAACTAATTGAGAGAAGTCAACACCACAACAACAATAATTTAATTCTTTTAGAGGGTCTATCTTTCCTACAACAACTACATAAGACTAGTAACTAACCTGTTCTATATCCCTTATCCAGAAGGTCATTAAAGACTAGTAACTAACCTGTTCTATATCCCTTATCCAGAATGTCATTAAGGACTAGTAACTAACCTGTTCTATATCCCTTATCCAGAAGGTCATTAAGGACTAGTAACTAACCTGTTCTATATCCCTTATCCAGAAGGTCATTAAAGACTAGTAACTAACCTGTTCTATATCCCTTATCCAGAAGGTCATTAAGGACTAGTAACTAACCTGTTCTATATCCCTTATCCAGAATGTCATTAAGGACTAGTAACTAACCTGTTCTATATCCCTTATCCAGAAGGTCATTAAAGACTAGTAACTAACCTGTTCTATATCCCTTATCCAGAAGGTCATTAAGGACTAGTAACTAACCTGTTCTATATCCCTTATCCAGAATGTCATTAAGGACTAGTAACTAACCTGTTTTATATCCCTTATCCAGAAGGTCATTAAAGACTAGTAACTAACCTGTTCTATATCCCTTATCCAGAAGGTCATTAAGGACTAGTAACTAACCTGTTCTATATCCCTTATCCAGAATGTCATTAAGGACTAGTAACTAACCTGTTCTATATCCCTTATCCAGAATGGTCATTAAGGACTAGTAACTAACCTGTTCTATATCCCTTATCCAGAAGGTCATTAAGGACTAGTAACTAACCTGTTCTATATCCCTTATCCAGAAGGTCATTAAGGACTAGTAACTAACCTGTTCTATATCCCTTATCCAGAAGGTCATTAAGGACTAGTAACTAACCTGTTCTATATCCCTTATCCAGAAGGTCATTAAGGACTAGTAACTAACCTGTTCTATATCCCTTATCCAGAAGGTCATTAAGGACTAGTAACTAACCTGTTCTATATCCCTTATCCAGAAGGTCATTAAGGACTAGTAACTAACCTGTTCTATATCCCTTATCCAGAAGGTCATTAAGGACTAGTAACTAACCTGTTCTATATCCCTTATCCAGAAGGTCATTAAGGACTAGTAACTAACCTGTTCTATATCCCTTATCCAGAAGGTCATTAAGGACTAGTAACTAACCTGTTCTATATCCCTTATCCAGAAGGTCATTAAGGACTAGTAACTAACCTGTTCTATATCCCTTATCCAGAAGGTCATTAAGGACTAGTAACTAACCTGTTCTATATCCCTTATCCAGAAGGTCATTAAGGACTAGTAACTAACCTGTTCTATATCCCTTATCCAGAAGGTCATTAAGGACTAGTAACTAACCTGTTCTATATCCCTTATCCAGAAGGTCATTAAGGACTAGTAACTAACCTGTTCTATATCCCTTATCCAGAAGGTCATTAAGGACTAGTAACTAACCTGTTCTATATCCCTTATCCAGAAGGTCATTAAAGACTAGTAACTAACCTGTTCTATATCCCTTATCCAGAAGGTCATTAAGGACTAGTAACTAACCTGTTCTATATCCCTTATCCAGAAGGTCATTAAAGACTAGTAACTAACCTGTTCTATATCCCTTATCCAGAAGGTCATTAAAGACTAGTAACTAACCTGTTCTATATCCCTTATCCAGAAGGTCATTAAAGACTAGTAACTAACCTGTTCTATATCCCTTATCCAGAAGGTCATTAAAGACTAGTAACTAACCTGTTCTATATCCCTTATCCAGAAGGTCATTAAAGACTAGTAACTAACCTGTTCTATATCCCTTATCCAGAAGGTCATTAAGGACTAGTAACTAACCTGTTCTATATCCCTTATCCAGAAGGTCATTAAGGACTAGTAACTAACCTGTTCTATATCCCTTATCCAGAAGGTCATTAAGGACTAGTAACTAACCTGTTCTATATCCCTTATCCAGAAGGTCATTAAAGACTAGTAACTAACCTGTTCTATATCCCTTATCCAGAAGGTCATTAAGGACTAGTAACTAACCTGTTCTATATCCCTTATCCAGAAGGTCATTAAAGACTAGTAACTAACCTGTTCTATATCCCTTATCCAGAAGGTCATTAAGGACTAGTAACTAACCTGTTCTATATCCCTTATCCAGAAGGTCATTAAGGACTAGTAACTAACCTGTTCTATATCCCTTATCCAGAAGGTCATTAAGGACTAGTAACTAACCTGTTCTATATCCCTTATCCAGAAGGTCATTAAGGACTAGTAACTAACCTGTTCTATATCCCTTATCCAGAAGGTCATTAAGGACTAGTAACTAACCTGTTCTATATCCCTTATCCAGAAGGTCATTAAGGACTAGTAACTAACCTGTTCTATATCCCTTATCCAGAAGGTCATTAAGGACTAGTAACTAACCTGTTCTATATCCCTTATCCAGAAGGTCATTAAGGACTAGTAACTAACCTGTTCTATATCCCTTATCCAGAAGGTCATTAAAGACTAGTAACTAACCTGTTCTATATCCCTTATCCAGAAGGTCATTAAAGACTAGTAACTAACCTGTTCTATATCCCTTATCCAGAAGGTCATTAAGGACTAGTAACTAACCTGTTCTATATCCCTTATCCAGAAGGTCATTAAGGACTAGTAACTAACCTGTTCTATATCCCTTATCCAGAAGGTCATTAAGGACTAGTAACTAACCTGTTCTATATCCCTTATCCAGAAGGTCATTAAAGACTAGTAACTAACCTGTTCTATATCCCTTATCCAGAAGGTCATTAAAGACTAGTAACTAACCTGTTCTATATCCCTTATCCAGAAGGTCATTAAAGACTAGTAACTAACCTGTTCTATATCCCTTATCCAGAAGGTCATTAAAGACTAGTAACTAACCTGTTCTATATCCCTTATCCAGAAGGTCATTAAAGACTAGTAACTAACCTGTTCTATATCCCTTATCCAGAAGGTCATTAAAGACTAGTAACTAACCTGTTCTATATCCCTTATCCAGAATGTCATTAAAGTCTCCAGGGGGTTTAGGTTGTGTAACAGACTAACGAACTGAGGATACTCTGTTGGCGACTTGAGAGCCAATGCCTGGCTCACGACATCGCCCTGCTGGTGGAGTCCAAGATTAACCTGTAGTATAAAATATAATGATTTTAAGTTTTATGCCCCCGAACCGTTCAGATATCGAATACGATACCGAACCGTTCAGATATAAACTGTCCGAATTATTTCTGTGTTTCTACTAACTTTTAAATCAACGGATCTGTTTGCGCTATCCAGAGAATTTTTAAACATGTCAATAAATCCAAAGAGTCTAATTACATCTGGATGAGACTTGGATTTCAGTTCACCCCATTTAGTGAGTCTGTTCATAACGGGAATGTAAACGTTGGATAACAGACTGGACACCTAGAAACAAACACAGAGTGAACCAATGGCGTTCGTATCATCAATAAAGTTTAGTAAATGGGTGAAGCAAGTTTGTTAGACACAATTTCCAATGGTTCAGTATAACTAGTTGAACCTTTTTGTTTGACACAATCTCCAATGGTTCAGTATAACTAGATGAACCTGTTAATTTAATACAATTACCAATGTTTCAGAATAACTACATAAACCTGTTAATTTAATACAATTACCAATGTTTCATTATAACTAGATGAACCTGTTAATTTAATACAATTACCAATGTTTCAGTATAACTAGATGAACCTCTTAATTTAATACAATTACCAATGTTTCAGTATAACTAGATGAACCTGTTAATTTAATACAATTACCAATGTTTCAGTATAACTAGATGAACCTGTTAATTTAATACAATTACCAATGTTTCAGTATAACTAGATGAACCTGTTAATTTAATACAATTACCAATGTTTCAGAATAACTACATAAACCTGTTAATTTAATACAATTACCAATGTTTCATTATAACTAGATGAACCTGTTAATTTAATACAATTACCAATGTTTCATTATAACTAGATGAACCTGTTAATTTAATACAATTACCAATGTTTCAGTATAACTAGATGAACCTGTTAATTTAATACAATTACCAATGTTTCAGAATAACTAGATGAACCTGTTAACTTAATACAATTACCAATGTTTCAGTATAACTGGTTGAAACTGTTAATTTAATACAATTACCAATGTTTCAGAATAACTAGATGAACCTGTTAACTTAATACAATTACCAATGTTTCAGTATAACTGGTTGAAACTGTTAATTTAATACAATTACCAATGGTTCAGTATAACTACATAAACCTGTTAATTTAATACAATTACCAATGTTTCATTATAACTAGATGAACCTGTTAATTTAATACAATTACCAATGTTTCAGTATAACTAGATGAACCTGTTAATTTAATACAATTACCAATGTTTCAGAATAACTACATAAACCTGTTAATTTAATACAATTACCAATGTTTCATTATAACTAGATGAACCTGTTAATTTAATACAATTACCAATGTTTCAGTATAACTAGATGAACCTGTTAATTTAATAAAATTACCAATGTTTCAGTATAACTAGATGAACCTGTTACCTTAATACAATTACCAATGTTTCAGTATAACTGGTTGAAACGGTTAATTTAATACAATTACCAATGTTTCAGAATAACTAGATGAACCTGTTAACTTAATACAATTACCAATGTTTCAGTATAACTGGTTGAAACTGTTAATTTAATACAATTACCAATGGTTCAGTATAACTACATAAACCTGTTAATTTAATACAATTACCAATGTTTCATTATAACTAGATGAACCTGTTAATTTAATACAATTACCAATGTTTCAGAATAACTAAATGAACCTGTTAATTTAATACAATTACCAATGTTTCAGTATAACTAGATGAACCTGTTAATTTAATACAATTACCAATGGTTCAGTATAACTAGATGAACCTGTTAATTTAATACAATTACCAATGTTTCAGAATAACTAAATGAACCTGTTAATTTAATACAATTACCAATGTTTCAGTATAACTAGATGAACCTGTTAATTTAATACAATTACCAATGTTTCAGAATAACTAAATGAACCTGTTAATTTAATACAATTACCAATGTTTCAGAATAACTGGATGAACCTCTTAATTTAATACAATTACCAATGTTTCAGTATAACTAGATGAACCTGTTAATTTAATACAATTACCAATGGTTCAGTATAACTAGATGAACCTGTTAATTTAATACAATTACCAATGTTTCAGTATAACTAGATGAACCTGTTAATTTAATACAATTACCAATGTTTCAGTATAACTAGATGAACCTGTTAATTTAATACAATTACCAATGTTTCAGTATAACTAGATGAACCTGTTAATTTAATACAATTACCAATGTTTCAGTATAACTAGATGAACCTCTTAATTTAATACAATTACCAATGTTTCAGTATAACTAGATGAACCTGTTAATTTAATACAATTACCAATGTTTCAGTATAACTAGATGAACCTGTTAACTTAATACAATTACCAATGTTTCAGTATAACTAGATGAACCTCTTAATTTAATACAATTACCAATGTTTCAGTATAACTAGATGAACCTGTTAACTTAATACAATTACCAATGTTTCAGTATAACTAGATGAACCTGTTAATTTAATACAATTACCAATGTTTCAGTATAACTAGATGAACCTGTTAACTTAATACAATTGCCAATGTTTCAGTATAACTAGATGAACCTGTTAATTTAATACAATTACCAATGTTTCAGTATAACTAGATGAACCTGTTAACTTAATACAATTACCAATGTTTCAGTATAACTAGATAAACCCGTTAATTTAATACAATTACCAATGTTTCAGTATAACTAGATGAACCTGTTAATTTAATACAATTACCAATGTTTCAGTATAACTAGATGAACCTGTTAATTTAATACAATTACCAATGTTCAGTATAACTAGATGAACTTGTTAATTTAATACAATTACCAATGTTTCAGTATAACTAGATGAACCTGTTAACTTAATACAATTACCAATGTTTCAGTATAACTAGATGAACCTGTTACCTTAATACAATTACCAATGTTTCAGTATAACTAGATGAACCTGTTAATTTAATACAATTACCAATGTTTCAGTATAACTAGATGAACCTGTTAACTTAATACAATTACCAATGTTTCAGTATAACTAGATGAACCTGTTAATTTAATAAAATTACCAATGTTTCAGTATAACTAGATGAACCTGTTACCTTAATACAATTACCAATGTTTCAGTATAACTAGATGAACCTGTTAATTTAATAAAATTACCAATGTTTCAGTATAACTAGATGAACCTGTTACCTTAATACAATTACCAATGTTTCAGTATAACTGGTTGAAACTGTTAATTTAATACAATTACCAATGTTTCAGTATAACTAGATGAACCTGTTAATTTAATACAATTACCAATGTTTCAGTATAACTGGTTGAAACTGTTAATTTAATACAATTACCAATGTTTCAGAATAACTAGATGAACCTGTTAACTTAATACAATTACCAATGTTTCAGTATAACTAGATGAACCTGTTAATTTAATACAATTACCAATGTTTCAGAATAACTAGATGAACCTGTTAATTTAATACAATTACCAATGTTTCAGAATAACTAGATGAACCTGTTAACTTAATACAATTACCAATGTTTCAGTATAACTAGATGAACCTGTTAATTTAATACAATTACCAATGTTTCAGTATAACTAGATGAACCTGTTAATTTAATAAAATTACCAATGTTTCAGTATAACTAGATGAACCTGTTAATTTAATACAATTACCAATGTTACAGTATAACTAGATGAACCTGTTAATTTAATACAATTACCAATGTTTCAGTATAACTAGATGAACCTGTTAATTTAATACAATTACCAATGTTTCAGTATAACTAGATGAACCTGTTAATTTAATACAATTACCAATGTTTCAGTATAACTAGATGAACCTGTTAATTTAATACAATTACCAATGTTTCAGTATAACTAGATGAACCTGTTAATTTAATACAATTACCAATGTTTCAGTATAACTAGATGAACCTGTTAATTTAATACAATTACCAATGTTTCAGTATAACTAGATGAACCTGTTAATTTAATACAATTACCAATGTTTCAGTATAACTAGATGAACCTGTTAATTTAATACAATTACCAATGTTTCAGTATAACTAGATGAACCTGTTAATTTAATACAATTACCAATGTTTCAGTATAACTAGATGAACCTGTTAATTTAATACAATTACCAATGTTTCAGTATAACTAGATGAACCTGTTAATTTAATACAATTACCAATGTTTCATTATAACTAGATGAACCTCTTAATTTAATACAATTACCAATGTTTCAGTATAACTAGATGAACCTGTTAATTTAATACAATTACCAATGTTTCAGTATAACTAGATGAACCTGTTAATTTAATACAATTACCAATGGTTCAGTATAACTAGATGAACCTGTTAATTTAATACAATTACCAATGTTTCAGTATAACTACATAAACCTGTTAATTTAATACAATTACCAATGTTTCAGTATAACTAGATGAACCTGTTAATTTAATACAATTACCAATGTTTCAGTATAACTAGATGAACCTGTTAATTTAATACAATTACCAATGTTTCAGTATAACTAGATGAACCTGTTAATTTAATACAATTACCAATGTTTCAGTATAACTAGATGAACCTGTTAATTTAATACAATTACCAATGTTTCATTATAACTAGATGAACCTGTCTGTTAACTTAATACAATTACCAATGTTTCAGTATAACTGGTTGAAACTGTTAATTTAATACAATTACCAATGTTTCAGTATAACTAGATGAACCTGTTAATTTAATACAATTACCAATGTTTCAGTATAACTAGATGAACCCGTTAATTTAATACAATTACCAATGTTTCAGTATAACCGTATATACAATAGAAATTGCCAGATTCCAACCTTACTACGAAATTGCAGAAAACGTCCACAATCTGCACGAGAATAGCTTGGTGGTGACTGGACCGCAACTATTCAACTCCTTGCCAAAGGAAATACGAGACCTGACTGGCTGCAGTCTGGAAATATTTAAACTAAAATTAGATACATATCAGCTGAGCGACATTCCAGACCAACCGGGCTGCCGGGGTTACACAGCCTGCAGCAATGTTTCAATATAACTGGATGAACTTGTTGATTTCTACTAACCTCGTCACTCACTGATTTTGATCCTCCCATATCTAGGAACCCGCTCGTAACATTGGCCTCCATATCATTGGCCTCCAGTTTCTTACTGGAGTCATTTCGAACAAAATATATAATCAAACCTAAATGAAATGAACAACACAAAACGAGATTAAACGTCCAAGTGGTCTAATAAATAATAATAAGTAATGAATTCCCAAATCGGCAAGTATGGCGCTGGCTGAGACCAAATATACCCTGATGTTAGGCAATGTAGGTGATACTGCAGGCTGGAGACCATGTACGTACGTACATTAGAGTAGTGTCATTATTTAGACAGCCGCTTATAGGAAATACATGGAGGAAATTAATATCAAATTCTCCGAAATCCAACCATCATTCTGGAACTCACTAGCTTTCATAGACATTCATTGGAGGGGTCCACTGAGACACGTGCTCACTAGGTTACTGAGCACATGCTCACTAGGTTACTGAGCACATGCTCACTAGGTTACTGAGCACATGCTCACTAGGTTCAGTGTTCATGGATTCCACCATCGTATATGTACCATGGGAGATTTTCACGAACACGAATCCAGCTGTGCTTGTAAACTGTGTGGCCCGCAATCTACCATCTATCACTTACTTAGCTGCAATCGAAATACCCTGTTCTTATCAAAATGGGCAACATCGAAAATCAGAAATTTAAATTTGTTCTGCCACCCAATTCAACCTACTATTTTATTATTTTTGGTTGCCACGGTTGGTTTTTAACGTTTTAAATTTGAAACCTGATTTTAAGGCGGAACTTCTTTCATCGTAATAATTTATTATTAATTAAGTGTGTAAATATATTTTATTCCAAAATTGTAACATTACTCAACGTTGTTAGCATTAACAGCGAGTTGTTATTTAGCACTTTACAACTTTAGAGGACATTACAGTATTGTATTGACCTGTACATTTAGTATTGTATTTTGTTACGGTATATGGCGCTGTATCCACATATATTAGTCCGTTATACTGTACACAATATTAGTCCGTTATACTGTATGTAATATTAGTCCGTTGTGCAGCATAATATTTTAGATAAGGCATAATAACGCAGTGGTATTTAGATAGGGAAATCGAAACACCCATATATTTGAATCCATCCATTTTGTATAGTATGTAGCCCTACCTACGTAATTTTGTATTAGGATATATGTAGATAGTTCCAGGGTAGCGAGTTTATTCGGACCCTGGATTTTGTGCTTGCTGATATTAGTTTGATAGGGCTAGCATATAGGGACGCTGTCCTGGCCATTCAGCAGCCAGAGACGTGAACCATTACCATATATGGTAATAATTCGAGGTTTGGGCAGCAATAGGGCTACAATCCGGCCTCCTTATTGGATTAACTGCTTCCAGGTTGGTCTAATGCTAGCACGGACTGGAGAGCCAATAGGAGAGCGATTGAGTCACCCTATTGCATCACCCCATCCGGATCACCTATAAATTGGCGGTGTGCCGGTAGAGCCTTACTGTTATCCCTCACATGATCTGCTATCACCTTTGTACTTGCTGAGCTGTCTCTATTCATTTTTGACGGATTTTAGAGTATTTCTGCAATTTGATTAATTTCTTGGAATGATTTGCTAGTGCGATTACTCTTGATTGTGTTTCTCAATTAATTCCTTCGATTACTGCTAATTACAACTGAACTATGATTTCTACCTTTTGATTAATGGTTCTATGTGATTCCTTTCTGCGCAATAATCCTAAGGGATTTCTGAGACTGTCAGACTTTGTGATTTGCATGCGCCGCTACGGTAGCTATTAGCATAATGGAGGGCTAAGGTGCCAGTAGGCGGTGGGCACATCGGGGGGTTGGGCGACTAAGGGAGAGCGGAGGATTCAAAGGCGGGCAACGCTGGCGGGGGTCAACGTTGTGGTCGGGCAATTTGGACTGTAGGTTGGAGACCGCTCGCCGGTACAGTAATTAGGGGGCTGATGATCCAAGGTTTTGTCTCTATTTAGTATTAGGGGGCAGGAATTGGGTTAGTTAGGAAGCCTAGATGTACCCGGGAGGGGCCTGCATACCTCACAGTAGGTGGGTAAGTACGTAAGTAAGTTGCGAATTATATAATTGCAGATTGTATAATTGCAAGTCGTGCTATTGTGATCCGTGATTGCTGACTCTGATTGATGTGTTACTAAAGTGTGCCTAAGATTACGAATGCTTAGATAGGCGCTCTTTTCCCTTTGATTGATTTCTATCTCTTAGTTTACTGTAAATAATTACTGATTAGGTCAAAGTAATACAGTATTTTAGGCTGTTACATATTTGTGACTGTAATTAATTAGTAAAATTAAGAATTAGTACGCAGCATAGCGGAGAGTAGCTAAGGTAATAATTAGAGTACCGTAAACTATTCACGCTGAGCGGTTATTTGAATTAGCGGGCAATAAACTAGATCGCAATAGTTAGTACGCAAGACACTAGTGAATTGCTGGCCTAAAGCCAGCTGCAGGCAAGTTTAGACCCAGAGCGGTATCACCCACGAAAGACATTGTACTGTACCAATTTTGATTTATTTAAATATTCTCGCATTCACACATTTCGTTAGGGAACCCTCCGTATTCGCGATTAGAAAAGACGTAGGCATTAGCGTACTTCAACAGTAGTAAAATTAGGCGTAAGAATATACTCTGAGTGCAAAGCCCCTCGCACTCGTCTTAAGTAAGCTTAGGGAGCCGACTCGGGTTTATTGTTTGGTTATTCCCGCGTGGCTCATAGATTCGAACAGTTAGCTCTCTATCGAGCGATCGGTAGAGAAAGGAACAAGCGATTTTGCAGGAGCTGTGTAAATTTAGTAAAATATATTAGCGGACGGCAGATTAGCGCCATCCAACGGTAAGTAGCGGTTTTGTATTTAGCAACCCTTACAATTTAGTAATAGCACGCTCCTGATCCCCTTTACTTAACAGTAGAGCAGTCTTTGTGTCTTATTGGTTAGGCGAGAGCTCATTAGGTTGGCAGAGAGGTATACGGGTATTTGTCTGTTCAACAGTTCTGCTGTTAGTATAGGTGTCGCGGCGACGAGGATTTACGACAGGGTTTTAGCAGCCTTGTTGGAGCACCGCGAGTTATCGGAGCGATTCCGACGGGTTAGGACGGAGAACTGGCTGCTATGGGCATCACAAACGCAGGCGACTCAGGTGAGTGACGCAGAGTTGAGAGACTTAGTGGAGCGAGAAGAGATCCAAGACAAAGAAGGGCGCCGGTATCAAAGGGAAGTTACTAGCTGGCTGATGCAGAATGGAGTGGTGGTACCGGGCCAGGTGCTACCGACGACGGAGAACATCCAACAGAGAACGCTGACTCCACCCGACGACGCATCTAGAGACAGTGGCGATTCCCAGGTTAGTCACGCGCGAGGGAAGGTTATATGTGCTAGATCCCTTGTTTCTTACAACTCGGCGGAGGAGAGAAGACGCCGACTAGACGAACAGCAGGCGGAAGTTTTGCGTGCACAGGAAGCACGGAAGGAAGCCGAGCGGGAACGGGAGCGCACACGTAAGTTAGACGCAAAGTTGCGAGAGTTGGAAGAAAAAGGTAAGCGTGAGCAAGCGGAACGCGAACAGGAAGAACGCGAACTCCAACTCCAACGCGAACGCGAAGAACGCGAACTTCAACTCCAACGCGAACGCGAAGAACGCGAACTTCAACTTCAACGCGAACGCGAAGAACGCGAACTTCAACTTCAACGCGAACGCGAACGGGAAGCTAAGGAATGCGAGCAAAGAAGACGCGAACTCCAACTCGAACGCGAGCGCAAGGAGCGCGAACTTGAGCGCGAGAGGGAGCGACGGGCGTTGTATGAAGAGAAGGCGCGTGTGGAAGAAGAGGGCGCAGCGAGACGAGCGAGGGAAGAAGAAGAACGTAAACTGGCGCAGTTGGAAAGTGCGAGATTAAGTTTAGAGAGCGAAGAACGGACTAGGAAGGCGAACGAAATCGCCGAGAAGGGGATGCGAATGATCGAAGAATGTGGGGCGAGTGTAGGGACAGAGTTGCGAGAACTGTTCGCACTGCAGAAGGCCGAACAGGAAGCGAGAACTCCGACCATACGCGAGTCGACGACGACCAGAATTCCTATACCCGGTCCAGCTATTACGAGTACACGGATCGCTAAACCGTTCTCTACATATCGCACGCCGGTTGATATTGGTGCTTCACCCATCGCTCAGGATCCACGTCATCGGAACACCGCACCACTATACACCGAACGCGAGAACGAAGAGTTTAGAGAAACTCCGACGGGACGAGTACTTGGCGAACCGAACCCGCGGGTTTGGAATACGCGGACGGAGCGCCGACCCAGTTCGACGGAGAACTTTCGGGTTAAACCGGAAGAGGGATCATATGAGAGACAGCGGATTACTCAGATAGAGCCGACTATACAACAGAACCCTAGCCAGGAATTTATTACGAGGGATGAGTTAAGTGCTAGTTTAGCGCAAGCTATATCGCCGCACATCCAACCTATAACGGACATGCTTAGCAACCTACGGTTAAAGGAAGCAGCCCAGGTAAGAAGTAATTCTAATCCTAGCAGGCCTGAGTTAGATAAAGTCCAGCCTAGTCAACGAGTACGCATATCAGAGGAGACTATACCACATAGACCTCAGGTAAGGACGCCTGTCCCGAATATTCATAATCCCAATTTCGAAAATTCGGCTGAGAAATTTATACAAGATGCTTGGGTCAGGGCCTCGGCGCGCAAACCATCGCGAGCGCTAAGGACTGACACCGAGTCAAGCGATGAAGAGGAAGACATGAGACGTCAGAAGTCCCGAAACTATAAGGAAAGAAGGACGGACGCGGAGCAGGTAAGTTGGAACCACCGGGAAAGGACCAGACTTAACAACCCTGCGGAACTAAACCATTTGTTAACCCGGAACGACGCAACCCTTAGGGACATAGGTAAGTTTGCTGCTAGGCAAGGACTGCCGACGCAACAACCCCAGAAGTTTATGGGCAACCATAAGCACTGGAGGACTTTCAAAACCTATGTCGACGAGCAGCTAACCAACAGCACCTTTACTCCCAATGAGAAGTTCAACTATTTGCTTCAGATGCTCCATCGAGAACCTAGAGCCATTGCTGACAACTTCGTCGGCAATGAGAGAGCATTCGAGTTAGCGATGAAGACGCTTAGTGACATCTACGGGAATAAAACCAAGATGGCGCAGTCGATAGTAGAAGACTTGGGTAAGGGCGGAAGGATTACAACTCCGTTAGAGCTGTTGAACTTAGCGAACGCTATTTCGAACGCATTGGACATCCTGAGGACGGTGAATCTACCTCATCATGGTGATCACGCCGAAGTTTTGAAAAGCGTAATAAGACGTCTAAACATGCGTTACAGACAGAAATGGCGCAAATTAGAGAATAAGTTGGAGGGTCAAGGTAAGGTGTTGACACTTCAGCATATTCATGACATGATAGCCACAGACGCAGTAGCAGAGATGAAATCAAATTTCTCAGAGGAGAATATGAGAGAGTCTAAACCTGTTACCGGTAAGTCTATGGTAAGTTTTGACGATGACAGGACCACTGTGACATTTAACTCAGTAGACAGATATAATTCGAGTACCCCAGCCTTTAGATCAGACTCGCGAGTATGGTCAGGTGAGCGGTTAGATAGACCTAGGTTAAAGCAACAGGAGTTGCCGGATGGATTTGTAGGTTGCCAATACTGTTTACTAAAGGAGGTAAGATCTGACGACCATAAGTTAGATAGTTGCAGACGGTTCAAAGAATTAAATTCGGAACAGAGAAGAGTTCAAGTGCGGACGTTGGACACCTGTTGGGCATGTCTTGCGCCAGGCCATGTACGGCGGCAGTGCCCGAACAGCAAGGACGGATGCATGGAATGCGGCAGACTACATCACAAGTTGCTACATGCGGATTTCCACACCCCAACGGACCGTTACTTACAGCGAAATCCTCACAGGAAGGGGAGCAAAGAACCCGTATCGATAAGGAGGAATACGTACACCGGCATTCAGGACGATGGTTATCAACCAGGTTCGTCGGACGAGGATGGCGAGTCGAGCGCGAGAGAAGTGACCTGCCAAGGTTTCACCGCGGATAGTTCATCGACCAGCGCGCGGACGTATTTATCATCGGCCACGTCGGAAATATTTAGCGTGATTCCGGTGAAACTCACTGGAGATAAGGGATCGAAACGAATATATGTGATGTTGGACACTGCGTCCACATTATCGTATATCGACGAGGAAGTGGCGAGAGCCGTTTCTAGCTTCCAGGACGCCGAGGAGATCCAAATAGAGTTGAAGTCTATGCATGGGGTAGGAGACCTCAAGGGACACAGAATTTCGGTAGAACTAGATTCCCTACTTCCGAGAGACCAACACACTCGACAAGAACGGAAAGCTTTGCCATTGGACGGATTTAAGTGTCTAGCTATGAAGGGATTCGGCAGGCAGTTAGGTAAGGTGCCGCCGATGAGTCCCATAGCACAGGAGTATTTTGACAAGCTCAGGATACCCAGACATCAGGTAGGTTATAGGAATGTTTCTATGTTGATTGGTGCAGAACAGCTGATCGCACACCAGATATGGGAAACGAGACCAGCTGAGCCGCATGTCAATGGACCACATGCCCATAGGACTATATTAGGTTGGTATACACGAGTACCCATGTCTTATGAGTTTACAGGTGGCGACAAGCCAATGAATAGATACGACGAATTACAGCCTATAACTCAACCACCGTTAGTAGAACCACCAGACATAGACGAGTTTAGGAGAACCTGTATTGACCACTATAGTGACTTTAGCGAGTCGGACGAGGAGTTGATTCCCGATAATGTTAGGTTGTCGGAACCACTTCACAACGACCGGACAGATAGTGAACCCGAGGACTACTGTTATCAGACCCGTGGGTCTGGTTCAGCGGCCCACGCTACCTATTTGACTAACGTTTTGACTTATACAGACATAGTGGAGGGTCAAGTGGCTAAATATCGAGACCTAGACATTTTCCAATACAGTGAGGAGGAATTACAGAAGGAATTGATACGCCAGGACCTCGAGACAGGAGCCAGAACCGTCGAATGGCTGGATAGGGACGCAATGGAACCCGGTGGATATGACCTAGCCATGTCTACTGATGAGAAACGGTCGCTGGAGATGATGGAAGACACTATACGTCTACTACCGACTGGACATTTTGAAGTTGGAATGTTGTGGCGTCGACAACCACCTAAGTTGGAGAACAACTACAACTTAGCCTTGAAAAGATTAAACGGAGTAAGGGCTCGGTTGTTGAAGAATCCAGGCATTAGGGAGAAGTATTGCGCCCAGATCAACAACTATTTCGCCAAGGGATTTGCTGGGAAGGTAGAGGACCCTGACTTAGTGACAGACCAGACTTATTACCTTCCACACCACTATGTGACTCACCCTGACAAGCCTGACAAAGTCCGAGTAGTCAACGACTGCGCAGCAGTCTATAGAGGTATGTCCCTGAATTCAGAGTTGATGGATGGTCCCAACCTGAATAACTATTTGATTGGAATACTGTTGCGTTTTAGACAGCGGCGATTCGCATTTACTTGTGACATCGAGGCGATGTTCCACCAGGTAAGAGCCTGTAAGGCAGACCAGGATAGCCTTCGCTTTCTCTGGTACGAGAATGAAGACTTATCCGGCCCAGTGGTTACATACCAAATGTACGTTAGGATATTTGGCGCCCGCGATAGTCCGAATGGCACGCTGTTCGTTTTAAAGAAAACGGCAACAGCCCAGATTGGTAAGTATCCAGTAGAAGTAATCGAGTCCATCTTGAGAAACTTCTATATGGACGACGGATTGGTGTCCAAGGACACGGCGGAACAAGCCATAGAAGTGGCTCACGGCCTGCAGGAGTGCTTGGCTACAGGGGGATTTCCTCTGACCAAGTTCACTACGAACTCGGAGGCCCTATTAGAGTCGTTCCCGGTAAAGGATCGCGGGAGCGGAGACGTAGAATTGGGGGTAGAACCAATTCCCATGGCGCGAGTACTGGGACTCGCTTGGAACCCGAACTCAGATAAGTTCCAGGTAAGAGTTAGATTTGAGCCCAGTAGCCCAGACAAAGTTTTGACTAAGAGGATTTGCTTATCGACATTGAGTAGACTATTTGACCCGATGAACTTTATCAGTCCGGTTATATTACAGGCACGAGCGTGCATGAGGAAAATTTGGTTGTCCGACTTAGAGTGGGACGAACCAATATCTCCTATACATGCAAAGCAGTGGAGGGAGTGGGAAGCCGAGTTGCATCTATTGAAAAATATAGATGTACCCCGTTCCTACTTTCCGAATCAGCTGGTATTCCCAGCTGATTTAGAGCTCCACCTATTTAGTGACGCAAGTGACACCGGCTTTGGTATGGTAGCCTACCTTCGCCGAGAGGTAAGTCAGGACAAGTTTGAGACGGCTTTTGTGACTTCTAGATCAAAGACAATGCCGGTCAAATACATGACTGTCCCTCGTGCAGAGTTACAGGCGGCTGTAGTTTCGGTCGAGGTAAGTAAGCAAATAACTGAGGAGTTAGACACGACATTGACCTTATTCTATTGGACGGACGCATCCTTGGTGTTAGTATACATTGCGGCCGACAATATTGCACTAAAGACATTTGTGGCCAATAGACGCGCTCAGATCGTTGATTTTTCGACGAAGGAACAATGGAGACATTGTCCGGGAGTGTTGAACCCGGCCGACATAACTTCGAGAGGTGCAATGCCGGCGGAATTCTGTCAGGAAGAGTCGCAGGAGTTTTGGTTGCATGGACCTGATTTTCTAACGAGGACACAGGAACATTGGCCAGAGCGACTAAAGATTGTGACCAATCCGATGCCTGAAGATGCAGAAGTCAAGGTGGAGAAAGTCTCTAAGTCGAAGTCTAAAGCCAAACTCAAGTCATTGGAGCGGCCTGAAAAGTCATTGGAGCGGCCTGAAAAGTCATTGGAGCGGCCTGAAGAGTCATTGGAGCGGCCCGGAGACCTGTCAGACCAACAGACTTACGTGACTACTAGGTCAGGAAGGGTAAGTTATGACGTAAAACCACCCTTACAGACTAGACGACAGTCACAGTTGGTAAGTGACGGACAGAAAATGACCGACACAATGGATCCTTTGGTTTCCAAACCTGCGGGTTTGGATTCGAAACTTCCATTAGTTAGCGGACAACCGTCACTGGCATTAGAGCCATGTAGTGTTTATGACAAATTACTAAATTCGTCTGCCTCTTGGCTGACAATTTGTAAAAGAACTGCGTGGTTAAGCCGATACATTTTGTACCTTTGTTTAAAACATTCGAAACATTTGAGAGAACCATTGAGCACCAATAGTGAGCGAATTCGGAAATTGAAACAACCTCTGACAGAGGATGAGATTGATCAAGCGGAATTAAAGCATTTGAAACATTATCAAATGTGTGCCTTCCCCAAAGAATTCCATCTATTATCGGCTCAACGACCAGTTCTCTATAAACCCCTTAGAAAATGGAGTCCATTAATCCATAAGGGTTTAATTTGTCATAGATCGAGAATCCAGACTGTCGACATAAACTCACAGCTTCGGTTCCCAGTGATAATCCCTAGTCACCCAATAGAATTGCAAAGAGCGATTCTATGGGATATACACAAGCGGTTACATCACGCGGGAAAGTTACACTGTTTGTCGGCAGCGAGACAGCGATTCATTCTATTGCAGCCAAGCAGGGCAGTCGGCACTATGTACGACGCCTGTCTGGTTTGCAAGAGAGTGAACGCCAGAGTATTGGAACAGGAGATGGCTGAACTCCCGGAAGCGAGAGTGCAGGCATATGACCCACCCTTTACGAACACAGGGGTGGACTGTTTTGGTCCGATTGAAGCAAAGAGTGGACGGCTGACCCACAAGCGATGGGGTCTGCTACTGACATGTATGGCGAGTAGAGCCATACATATCGAGCGTGTGGCAGACATGTCGACCAAATCTCTGCTCCTGGCCTTGAAGAGATTTATGGCCAGGAGAGGACTAGTAAAGGCGTTTTACTCCGATAAGGGTACAAACTTTGTCGGAGGGAATAGCGAGTTGAATGCGGCTCATAAAGCAGCACAGAATAAGGAAATTTCTGCAGCACTTTTGCCGCAACGAGTAGAGTGGAGATTCAATACTCCAGAAAGTCCTTGGAGAGGAGGAAGTTGGGAGCGTTTAGTTCGCTCTGTGAAGCAGGCCATTGCCAAAACGTTGCCTGTGAACAAACAACTTACCGGCGACGAACTGGTCACAGCTTTCATTGAAATCGAGCATACCCTAAACTCGAGGCCGATAGCTATGTTGCCAGACGGTGTTGCATTAACGCCGAATCATTTGCTAATGCAGAGTCCAGCATTTCTTGTGCCGGCATCAGAACCCATTAGTGCCGACCTATATAGTCGTAAAAGCTGGAAAGTAACACAGTTTGTGGCGTACACATTCTGGGAATATTGGCGGGAATACTATCTTCCCACCATATCCACCAGAACAAAGTGGTACAAAACGGTTCGGAGTCTCCAAAGGGGAGATTACGTGTTGATAACCGAGCCGATTATCAAGAGAAAGTATTGGGAGACGGGAGTGATCTTGCACACACACCCAGACGTGCAAAACATAGTGCGCACAGTCACTGTGAAAATTAGGTGCAAGTGTCCGCACCCAAAAAAGTGTAAAACTAATGGTTTACACACCTTGGACCGACCGGTCCAAGATATCGTGTTATTAGAGGAGACACGTATTGAGACGGGAGATTATAATTTGTCTCCTGCCTCAAAACAGAATTAGTGTTAGACGCAACTCACTTCGTATGCATTCCTCGTATGCAAATACAAGGAAATGCATAGGAGCGGGGTTGTGGTGATTTGCGTTGAGTTTTGTCTGGTGGGTATCAAAACAAAATTTTATTTTCAAAATTTTTGGAAAAATTAAAATTTTAAAAAATTAGAAGTGAACCCAAGACAATTCCAGACGCTGTGTATAGACGCGTTTTAGAATTCGTCTATAGAAAACAGTAATTTGAAAAGTCGTGAAGCCTGGAAAATAGCATTTAGAAACCATGGTGACGGCTATATTACGTAGGAGTGTAAATTGAGTTTAGCAACTTCCACAGATTGGTGCCAACAGTGCAACTAAGGTGCTAAAGGTTAGTAGCACCAGAGGCGTACATGGACCCCACTCAGTAGTTTGCAGTGATGTGTGATGTTCGATTATCAAACCTGTGGGTTTGGTATAGTCGAGTATTGTGGCTATGGTCCTTTCTAACTACTGTAGTTTAGTACGAGTAATGGGAGTAGTTTGGGCATCAAAAAGTGAGTTGGTCACGGCCAGTTTATCTCCAAAGTTTTTGCGCTATGCATGGGAATAGGTTAGAGGATAGTTAGTTAGGAAGAGACGGGATCTAGAGAGTCGAACCTGAACTGCTGGAAGGCGGGGGGGTTCGGGAGGTCTGTCCTTCGGCGACATCTAACTGATTACCCACAGTGTAATTGGTTTGCGTAACGGAACACTTATTGGGTTATATATGTATATACGCGGGGCATAATGGAGAAGGATATTAGAGCGCAACCGCGCAGAGGATTTACTGCCGGAGAGGAGGCGGAGTTACCATTCGCGCGACCGGGATGTAAAGATTCGAACGTTTACTACCATGGGCGGTCGGTGATGGAGCTAAATGGGAAATACAAACCCACGATTCCCGACCGACTAGACGAGCAACATCCAGAACCGATATTAACGCGTTGTCAAGCTCACCAGTTCCTTAGATATAACGAGGGAGGTTACCCGATGAGCGACCCGATGATCAGTATCGACTTTAGCGGAAAGCGACCTCCGAGACCCATTACGCCGACCGTTACGACATTAGATCCGTATACGGAGATTAAACCCTGTTCGACACCCAGTTTGATAGAGACGGCAGCGGCCATTTCGCTGTACCGAGCCTATAAGGATCTAGAGGCGCGGCGCGAAGCGGCGCGGGACTCGGGTACCCGTCAAACCCGCGGGTTTGGAGCTCTCGAGTTCCTGGACCACGTTCACTTCGCTTCACCAGGAGAGGAAACTCACGCCTGAGTATCCAGACGAGATTCGCGCCATCCATCCGTCTACTAACCATACCCACGATCCGCGATTTATACGATATTTACTCCAAATTATTTCGGGAAGTTTCGACGCACGCACTATTAAGCCCGAATATGTCCAATCCTTTATATATCATCGTCGCTCTGATATATACGTCTAGATTTATTACCCAGCGCACAATTGGCGGCCTAAGGAGACTCGTTTGGGGTCAATGACCTCTGAACGAGTGGAGGATCAGGACCGCCGCGCCCACAGCGACAACAGCCGGAGCTCACAGCTCGCGGCAAGTACCAGAAGGAGGAGTCATTGGCAAGCGTCAAGCCAAGGACGAACAGAACATTCTATAGTTGAAGAAAGAGGAGTTGGCGGAGGCGCCCACAGGGACACGGCAAATGGGACGAGGCCGAGGGAGGAGCACCAGTCAGGAGATAGTCGGTGCCCAGGGAATGTCGTCGCCGGTTCCGGGAAGTGACGCCACAAGGACGCCGTCAACAGAGTCTACAGGGGGTAGACTGGTGTATCTGGAGAAGGGAGCGAGCCCGAGAGACCCAGGAGCTAGCCGATGAGACTATAATATCACGGAGCGACAAACTTTAGACATATACATCATCGTCGCTCTGATGTATATCGTAGGTTTGATAAACATTCGACTGGACTCATATACACTAGTCGTATCCATATTTTAGAGTTTTATTTTCGAAGGCCGAAAAATATTGAAAGGAAATACTTTTATTTTGTAGTCCGTTGGAAATAGTAAATATTTTATACTATATTTGATTTTGTGTATATGACTTTATTTGCTCTAAAGTTTATTGAAAGAGGCAAAGGAAGTGATTGGGGAGACAAACCCGCGGGTTTGGCTTACTCCTTTCACTTACCTGAGCAATCATCAAACCAATATGATTTGCGTTTTTTATAAGAAATTAAGTAAAGTCCGAAAATGAAAGAAATTATTACGTATTTTATATTTAGTTTGATTATCGGCCTTTAATGCAATTTAGTTAAAAATTTAGCCTCAAATACGTTTATATTTAGTTTATCTTGTTAATGTTGATCGTTAATTTGAGATGGGAAATGGGGGACATTGTCCTAGCCATGTTCCATTTCAATAGGTAGACCGTCAATTTGTAAATAAATAAAGGAAGTAAAATTTTGTAAATTTAATTTTGTATGTAGTAATCATTATGTAGTACGAACGAGAAACAATATTTTGTAAATTTAATTTGTATGAGAGAGATAATATTTGTAAATTTAATTTGTATGTAATTCATTATGCAATATCTATAGCAATATTTTGTAAATAGTAGGATTTATAGTATCAAGTATTTAGATTGGTTGGAAGAAATTTATTTTGTTTTGTATACATCACCTTATACTCTTTTACAATTGGAGGGAAACATTATATGATTTCCCTTGGAGCGGTGTTACGGTATATGGCGCTGTATCCACATATATTAGTCCGTTATACTGTACACAATATTAGTCCGTTATACTGTATGTAATATTAGTCCGTTGTGCAGCATAATATTTTAGATAAGGCATAATAACGCAGTGGTATTTAGATAGGGAAATCGAAACACCCATATATTTGAATCCATCCATTTTGTATAGTATGTAGCCCTACCTACGTAATTTTGTATTAGGATATATGTAGATAGTTCCAGGGTAGCGAGTTTATTCGGACCCTGGATTTTGTGCTTGCTGATATTAGTTTGATAGGGCTAGCATATAGGGACGCTGTCCTGGCCATTCAGCAGCCAGAGACGTGAACCATTACCATATATGGTAATAATTCGAGGTTTGGGCAGCAATAGGGCTACAATCCGGCCTCCTTATTGGATTAACTGCTTCCAGGTTGGTCTAATGCTAGCACGGACTGGAGAGCCAATAGGAGAGCGATTGAGTCACCCTATTGCATCACCCCATCCGGATCACCTATAAATTGGCGGTGTGCCGGTAGAGCCTTACTGTTATCCCTCACATGATCTGCTATCACCTTTGTACTTGCTGAGCTGTCTCTATTCATTTTTGACGGATTTTAGAGTATTTCTGCAATTTGATTAATTTCTTGGAATGATTTGCTAGTGCGATTACTCTTGATTGTGTTTCTCAATTAATTCCTTCGATTACTGCTAATTACAACTGAACTATGATTTCTACCTTTTGATTAATGGTTCTATGTGATTCCTTTCTGCGCAATAATCCTAAGGGATTTCTGAGACTGTCAGACTTTGTGATTTGCATGCGCCGCTACGGTAGCTATTAGCATAATGGAGGGCTAAGGTGCCAGTAGGCGGTGGGCACATCGGGGGGTTGGGCGACTAAGGGAGAGCGGAGGATTCAAAGGCGGGCAACGCTGGCGGGGGTCAACGTTGTGGTCGGGCAATTTGGACTGTAGGTTGGAGACCGCTCGCCGGTACAGTAATTAGGGGGCTGATGATCCAAGGTTTTGTCTCTATTTAGTATTAGGGGGCAGGAATTGGGTTAGTTAGGAAGCCTAGATGTACCCGGGAGGGGCCTGCATACCTCACAGTAGGTGGGTAAGTACGTAAGTAAGTTGCGAATTATATAATTGCAGATTGTATAATTGCAAGTCGTGCTATTGTGATCCGTGATTGCTGACTCTGATTGATGTGTTACTAAAGTGTGCCTAAGATTACGAATGCTTAGATAGGCGCTCTTTTCCCTTTGATTGATTTCTATCTCTTAGTTTACTGTAAATAATTACTGATTAGGTCAAAGTAATACAGTATTTTAGGCTGTTACATATTTGTGACTGTAATTAATTAGTAAAATTAAGAATTAGTACGCAGCATAGCGGAGAGTAGCTAAGGTAATAATTAGAGTACCGTAAACTATTCACGCTGAGCGGTTATTTGAATTAGCGGGCAATAAACTAGATCGCAATAGTTAGTACGCAAGACACTAGTGAATTGCTGGCCTAAAGCCAGCTGCAGGCAAGTTTAGACCCAGAGCGGTATCACCCACGAAAGACATTGTACTGTACCAATTTTGATTTATTTAAATATTCTCGCATTCACACATTTCGTTAGGGAACCCTCCGTATTCGCGATTAGAAAAGACGTAGGCATTAGCGTACTTCAACAGTAGTAAAATTAGGCGTAAGAATATACTCTGAGTGCAAAGCCCCTCGCACTCGTCTTAAGTAAGCTTAGGGAGCCGACTCGGGTTTATTGTTTGGTTATTCCCGCGTGGCTCATAGATTCGAACAGTTAGCTCTCTATCGAGCGATCGGTAGAGAAAGGAACAAGCGATTTTGCAGGAGCTGTGTAAATTTAGTAAAATATATTAGCGGACGGCAGATTAGCGCCATCCAACGGTAAGTAGCGGTTTTGTATTTAGCAACCCTTACAATTTAGTAATAGCACGCTCCTGATCCCCTTTACTTAACAGTAGAGCAGTCTTTGTGTCTTATTGGTTAGGCGAGAGCTCATTAGGTTGGCAGAGAGGTATACGGGTATTTGTCTGTTCAACAGTTCTGCTGTTAGTATAGGTGTCGCGGTTGTTTAACATATTTGGTGTTATTGTTTACGTGGTAACCATTGACGGCGTTAAGTAATGTCCACTAAGGGGACATTACTTAACGTCGTCAGGGGTTACCATGTAAACAATAGGTGGAAATTTGCCTGACAGCCAGATAGGACTACTGCATTACCTACCGGTAGGCGTGGTATAGCAATTAATAACCAGTAGGGCCTAGCTATATTATTATAAAATAGCTCCAAACGCCACCATAAATATAAGCTAACTTATTAATAACATAATTGATGCCATTTTTACATTTATTTATACAGCAACTAATATAATTTGTGCAGTTTCTATCACTTATAATGTATATGTACAATCATTTCGTAATGTTACAATTTTGGAATAAAACTACATACATACTTGTTGCAAAGTACTTTACAGTGTTCTGATCCTCGTGGCTTTATTTTCACTCACTCACTAACGTTCGTTCGTGTAACAAAACCACTCGGATCATCACACTGTAAAGTGCTACTTTACACAAAACTATGTAAATAGTTATGCTGTATGGCCTATATAATTCTAATTAATCGTTGTGCTAGATTACTTTCTATACTTGGGCAGTTCATATTTTACGTTCTGTGCTATAATCTGGCTTGATTAAAACAATATATAGGCCTATAAAAGATATTGAATTCTTGTGGTAGTAGAATTGCTAAACTAATAAGATTACTATCATTATTACGATGGCTTATTTCCAAAATGTCCCAAACGACAAATTTTAAAAAATCTTTTTTTATTGGCTAATTTAACCGAAGTATCATTGGCTACACCATACAAAGGGTTCAGGGTGTAGTGTTATACACAACTCCTTCGACATACTGTAGAAGGGCACAGGTACTGTAGTACAGTAGTATATGCAATGAACCACGCAGGCTAGTTGGTTGTTATCTTATTGTCAAATTGTTATAATACCGGTATTATTGTTCATTGGCATTATAAATATTATTAAGTTGAGACGATTTTACTACGGCCTTTAATGGTTTTATTAATGGTAATCAAAGTGATGGAGGGAATGGATCGATGGAAGAGGATTATGAGTTTAGTTCGGATGACGGAAGCCGTTGTTTTACTGGGGACGTTGGGGGAAAAGTTGGTAGTCCACAATCGAAGAAGAGGGTACTAAAGAGATCTAAAATTCCGTGTGAAACCACGGGAATTGCACGAAAAGTGGCAAGATTACGTGGAAGAGAGTATGCGACAAATGGGAAGGGTAGAAAATAAAAAAAACTACTCCCAATACCATGTAAGGAGGATCGCCTTCGTAATTGCCGGAAAAATTGGACAGAAGAAGAACGAATGGAGCAGCATGAACATTTCTATAGTGCCTTCAATAATCGTGACGAACAACAGGCGTATATTAGAACGTTGTTTGATAAAACTACTGTTGGTCGCCACCGTTCGACCGATGATGTTAGTGATGATAAAAAGAGAAATCCGAAGAACTTTTCAGTTCAGTGGCATCTATACAGGCACAGGGGCGGTGAAAAGATTCAAGTCTGCAGACAGTTCATAGTCTGCACCTTAAACGTTGGTGAAGGCCTACTAAAGTCAATAGTTCGGAGAACTTCAGCTAATGGTTCTCTTCCACGCACAAAGGCTGGTGGGGCACACAATCGCACTGCAGCTCAACGTGAGGAAGGTGTTCGGAATTTTATTTCTGACCTACCTGCCATGAATTCGCATTACTGCAGAAAAGATTCGAAAAGAAAGTATCTACCTAGGGCTTTCAGAAATGAAAGAAATTTGCATCGAATATATGTTTCAAAGGTTTCAAATCCGGTGAAGTTCTCAGTTTTTAGAAGAATTCTTAAATCTGAGTTTAACTTGGGATTTCACATTGCCAAGAAGGATAAATGTGGGTTGTGTGTTCAGTATCAAAGGCAAGATCCAGGCCTCAATAATGACGAATACCAGCGCCACATAGATGTAAAGGAACGTGTAGCAAAGGTGTTTAAACGATCACAGGAGAGAGCAACTGAGGATTATCGTTGTATTTCTTTTGATCTGCAAAAGGTCCTTAATACCCCACACTCTGATTCGATGCTCATTGGGTATTCCAGACGGTTGGCCTTTTATAATGAATCGATCTTTGAGAGCGGAGTTAAACATGGGTATTGCTACATTTGGGGGGAAAACACTGGTAAACGAGGATCAATAGAGGTTGCATCTGTTTTGTATAAACATCTTCTTGACATTAGTGTTAGGTGCCCTAATGTGACAAAGATAGATTTAATGTGTGACAGCTGTGGGGGGCAGAGTAAAAACAGGATTGTTATTGCAGCACTGAGTCAAATTATTTTACGACTGGCTAACGTGAAACGAATCCGACTCATATTTTTGCTACCAGGACACACGAATATGCCGGTAGATTCTGTACATGCCCGTATAGAGAATTATCTTCATCACAAGAATGTTTGGGCTCCCTCGGAGTGGAAAACTGTCATTCGGCATGCAAAAGTCCTCGCCGATCCATACGAAATGAAGTCGAACGACTTCCTGGATTGGAAAATCATACAGAAGAAGCTCCTTCCAACTGGTGTCAAAAACGAGCAAGGTGAGGTGGTCAAGTTTTCTGAGATGCGCGTTGTCTTTTTCCATAAGGTTGATTCTACAGTTGACATACACTATGCAAACACACTTAATTCTTCTGCCTCAACGTTCGAAATTGTTCTTTCTGGTAGAAATCGTGGACGCCATCCTCATCGCCTTGATCTTCCATCGTGTGCATACCCAAATCAGATTCCCATCAGCGCCGCAAAATTTAAAGATCTCATGAAGTTGTGTAAGAAAAATATTATTCCCATCGAGTTTCGAGCTGAATATGAGGCGTTGATACCAGATGAGTCGGTCGCTGATAATTTAAATGAGACTGATGAAGAGGAGTTGGTACCCAACGAGGATTAATGATAAGTTTACGTTTACCCTGTGCTGTACTGTTGTAATTCGAACATAATAAGATTTAGGCCTTATTATAATTATAGTTGGACTTACTAATACTGTTGGAGTGTATAATGGCTAATAATACTATTAAAGATTTACTATAATAATACTAAATATTTTACAATATAATATGGCATTTGGAATATTTTGAAGTGAACAAATTTTCCATATTGACAGAGAATAGTTTTTTCAAAATGTTCCAAACACCGTAGATCGTCATTGAATGTGGTTGTTAAAAAAACCATGGGCTGGGCTTAAAGCACGTTGGTTTTGCATGTTATTTGACAAAAACCCACCTCTATGGGTAGCTTTACAGAATTAGAATATTAAAAAATAATTTACAGAGAAAAGTAAAATTTGTCGTTTGGGATATTTTGGAAATAAGCCCTCGATTATATCTCACAAGTATTTTAGATTTGCTAAAATAATAGTGAAATAGTACTGGAAAATACCTGCGTGTATGCAATACAGTGCTGTGGTACCGGTACCATAAGATACCTATCAAGGGCGCGTTTACAACATTACCTGATGTCGCCTTCTCATTTCCATCAGTTATAAACAGTTTACTTTTGCGATGTTTACCACCAGTACACATCTCGTTGTAGGCAACCATAAAGGTTTTCGCTCCACCTGCTACCAAAAACGATTGTATATTCTGGTAATTATTGTCACAGACAAGCTCTTCCAACACGGTTCCTATGTCAATACTGCTTCCTATAACTAGTTGAATTACATTGAACAAATATCTGCAAAGAAAATCCAGAATTCCAACTTTTTTTGCACTATAAAAACAAACGTTTAGGATCTATTATATTAGGTAGACACAACTTGCCGAAATTTGGACTTACTTTTTTTTCCAAAATGCAATGAAACATTTTTAATATCTAATGGAATATGAATATGTATGATCATGACCTACTATAGATACTGTAGCAGTATATAGATAGTAGGTCATGGACATGGTATGATCTCAATAATAATTGTAAGCGGATTCAATTCCCTGCACTACCCAGCGGAAAATGGGCAAAGTGGCTTTTTACCAATTATAGTTGGGAAGGTGACACTACTAATATAATGTCACCTAATAACCAACTTAGGCGATACACATTGCCAGCCACGAAGCAGAGTTGAGAGTTCATAAACCATCTCAAGGGGACAAAGGGGCTAGCATGTGGGGACAGTGGAAACAGGGAGTGGCAAGATGGAGATTAATTAGGTTAGCCAATGACGGGAGGGGAAAAACAGGTGATTGGAACGCATCCATTGGCCAGCCCGCTTAGAACAGTAGGAGTAACCAATATGCGTCGGTAATATAACCGTTTTATTTATTGATTCTGATTCAGTTGGTATCTGTAGAGTTGTGTGACTGGAACGGTTTTTAACCATCGTCATTACCGTGCTTATTATATTCTGATTGTGCTATTATTACATTCTGACATTACGAACAACTGCCACTAAAAACTCAGTAATTCAAACGGCCTTTGGCCTTAATATTCAGACATCAGCTTTTCAGCAGCCTATGGATGCGGCGACGCGTATAGCCCAAAACAACACACTGGTCGGGGTTCAGACTGCCAACTCCTGGATCCCGTCACAGTTAAAAACCGACGAGTCAACATCGAAGATTAAAGAAAGCAAACTATGACACGCCAACATGAGTGAACAACAGCCCCAAGGTCTAGAGGGCGGCGAGCGGCCCACTGGAATGGCAACGGTGGGGCCGACCGTACGGCGCCGGACGAGGAGGGCAGGTCAAGTCCAGGAGGAAGACGTCGGGACAAGCGATCGCCTATGACGAGGGTACAACGCCACCAGGAAGTTGTTAAAGGACGCTAAAACTGGAGGAAAGGTAGACCAGTCCAAGTTGTACCGGAGGCTAGGTGAGTGCAACAATAGATCTGGCGTGTCAGCTAGACATAGTCGCGCTAGACCAAAAGGAACTATAGAGACAGCTGGATGAGGGGACTGTGTTGCTAGAAAGGGAAAGGGAACTAGCGAGAGAGGGTAAAGAGAGGGCCGATAAAGTGGCGAGAAATTATAGAGAGCGGGATGTGAGAGAGGCTGAGAGAAATGTGAGAGAGGCTGAGAGGATTGCGAGGGAGGCAGAGTTAGCTGATCAGTGATCAGAGTATTAGAGAGGATAGAGAGAGAGAGAGGGCAGGTAAACGTATGAGGGATGTTATGCATACCCGGTTGAGGGGGTTAATGCAGTATCAGACGAAGCAAAAACGCTGATTAGAACTGGCAAAAATGGGTTGATCAGAGAACGAGGCTGGTTCGGGAAGTATTTATGAGGAACCAGGGGTGATGGAAACCTTTGTTAATACCCCACTTACAGGTACCGGATGACAGACCCAGAACTGGTGTGACCGGACGGACGGGACGGGGGGGGGGGGGGGGGGTAATGACAATACATTCAGTGAGAACGTTAATATTAATAGTACCGCAGTAGATAACCCTAATACTAACGAAACATTTCTTGCAGGAAATAATATTTTGATTAATAATAATGTAAATATTGGTGCGCCAGATAACGAAAATAATTTAAATAATAACCCGGGTACAGTAAATAACAATGTTATAAATAATTCCGGTGAAATTAATCAAAATAATGCAAGTAATAATATAACAAGTCAACAGGGTGAGGCTAGTGGCGGTATAATTAATACAAACATTGGGGAAACAGGTAATTCGCCTAGCGAGGGCCTACAAGGCCGTGCGGTTGCGCAGGGAAAAACGCAGGCGAATGAACCCAGGGAGAATAGAACTAACGTGTCGACTGGAGGAGAACATGGACATGGGGGCGAAGTGGGGAATGACGGGTGGGGGGGGGGGGGGGGGGGCAGTAAATGCTCCAAAGATCTCGACGGGAAATGCGCGCCGTGATTCAAGTGAACCGGGGCTCCCGACGACGGAGGAAAGGGGGGGGGGGGGGGGGGGGCAGCAGAAGCCCCAGGATTCACGACCGCATGGAGAGCTCTGGACAGGGAATTTGGCCATCCTGCAAAGATTATCCGACAAACCTTAAGGGGAATAACATCAGGTGGACCCACAGATAACCCCGTTAGCATTAAGACTTTCGCTAACAAAGTAGAAAAAGCGCTAATAGTCTTAAAGACTCTAGATGCACCTTACGAACTCAATGCATCGAACAACATCACAATGATAGCGCAGGCACTGCCGATCTGGTTAAGGAATAAATGGAGAAAGATCGCTTTCTCCACATGAGAGAAGAAGGGTGCGGAGCCAGAGTAGGAGGAGATGTCGAACTTCCTTAACTACGAAATGTTTATAACCTGAAATCCAGTCTATAGTGAGGACAGTCTAGGCAAGGTACTGAAACAGGAATACAGCCGACCTAAACCCAACATAGTGCGGCTAACGCACTACCAAAGGTGAGGCAGTCGCTACCGTATGCGGCCACACAGGGGACTACAAGGGAGTAGGGCCACATCATGGCAGGGACAGAAACAAAGCAACAACACCAGTAGATACAAACCCAATACCCCCAGTAGGCCGAGTCCAAGCAACCAAAACACCAAACTGCTAGATGATGTCAATTGCATAGAAACGGGACCCATAAGACCATAGACTGCAAGCACTGGCAGGCGTTACTTAAACAAGATCGGATAGCCTACACTGGTAAGAATGGACTATGTCATCGATGCGCGGTAGGAGGACACAGAAAGGATGAATGCCAGGAACCACCGATCAAATATGCTGAGACTGATGGGACTGGAGGCCAGACGATGGCGACAAGCACCATGGGAGCGAAGAGGAAGGGAACAGTACTGCTCGGAGAAGTACCAGTGAGGATAATAGGGGAGAACGAGCTATCGGTTACGACGCTAATGCTGGTCGATAGTGGAGCAGCGTTCACGCTAGTGGAAAGTTGGGTGGCCGAAAATATAGGGTTACAAACAAGTCCAAGTAAGATGGCGGTAACCACAATTTCCAGCAAAGATGAGGTCATGAAGATGAGGATGGGACGATGCGAAATTGCAGCGATAACACCAGGGTGCGACTATGGGGCTACCATCGAACGCATCCAAATAATATACTCGATCAACATTAACGCCAGGCAACCTACGAAGATCGAGATCAAGCAATAACGGTGCCTGGATGACATCGACTTTTCCGTGCCCGAACTGGACGTCCCAAAAGTGTCTCTCATAGTCGGCATGGACTGTCTGACGGCCCATGAGAGACTACGGACCGTGTTCGGCGAGGATAGGGAGTGAGACCCGGTGGCCATTCTCACGCCATTCGGATGGACGCTCAGTGGCCAAATAAAAACGAGAATCCCGTTTAGCATGTCCGAATCCTCAGGGTGCATGTTCGCAGGAACAATGAGGGAAATGGAGGACGAAGGAGCAGAGGAGCAACTCAAGAGGCTGCTACGGCAGGACTTCGAGGGGTTAAAGGAGACCGGGATCGGAACCTCAGTGGAGGACAAGCAGGCGCAGGAGAGCGTTAGGAACTCGATGAAGTGCGAGGGGGGTCGATATACAATAGGGATGGTATGGAAGCAGCCGAAGGTGCCCCAACCAGACAACAAGAGGATTGTCATGACGAGGCTTCGAAAATTAAAGCAAATGCTTAGACGGAGCCCCGAAAAGAACGAGTACATCCACAAGACCATCAGGAAGTACGTGGACTTGACATTTTAGAGGGTGAAGATGCTCCAAACAACTCATGACCAAACTGATGAATAACCATATGGTCACTGAGGACGTGCTAAGGACAGTGCTGGCGAAATGCGAGGGGATTATCAACAGCCGCATGCTGTACCCCGAGAACGACGATCCAGAATCGCTGGACGTCCTAACACCAGCACACCTGCTGATGGAGAGACCAGCGACGATTGACATGCGAAACATCGATCCAGACGATATACATTCGCGTCAAAGCTGGAAGGTGGCAAGGCGATAAGTGAAGAGTATTGGACAAGGTGGATCCAAGAGTACCTTCCAACACTGCACAAGAGGAGCAAATGGAGGAATAACCAGAGGGAGCTCAGGAAGGGTGACTTGATAATTATCACAGACGACACAATTATCAACAATCACTGGAGGCTGGCTAGGGTAGTTGAATGCTACCCCGGCGAGGACGGAAGGATTAGATCCGTGGAGGTGAGGATCGGAGGAAAGGATAGGGGCCAAAGATAGGAAGACCTACAGGAGGGCGGTAGGGAAGTGTTGCCTATTGGAAGGGTATGCCCTAAGTTAGTTGAGTCATCCAATATATTGGACTGATAGGGGTGGGAATGAGGGCAAAACGCCCTTCCCACACATTAAACAAAATAAACAAATAATAAAAATAAAATAAGTAGTAAATAGTAGTACCAAGGTACACTTTAGGTAGACAATTATGCACGTCTGATGGGTACGGACGTACCAATGTACATAATATGTAGGTGTAGGTAGTTACAATTACGTACGTCGGATGGGTACTAATGTACCAACGTACCTAATTTACATACGCACCACCAGTACTATTGTGGGCACTGAGGGTGCCAGGTCAGGAGTTGAAGGGGGGGGGGGGGGGGGGTATGTACGCATACTGTAGTAGAAGGGTACATAGTACCATAAAAACGTAATTCGTACTATTGTGGGCACTGAGGGCGCCACGTGAGGAGTTGAGGGGGGGGGGGGGGGGGTATGTATACTGTAGTAGAAGGGTACACAGTACCATAGTGAGGATTAGGAGGGGTATACATTGTGTATGTTTGATGGGCACAATGTGCCAACATATGTAATAAATAGCAGCACAAGCCGGGTCAATGGGACCAATAACAAACACGTAATACGTACAATAGTGGGCAATGAGGGCGCCACATGAGGAGTTGAGGGGGATATGTAGGCGTAGTAGGATAGACTGTGTAGGCCGCACAACCTAGACTACTATAGCGCATAGCCCAGTGTGGAGAGATAGAGTATTGCTACAGAGCCAGAAAGTGGTCTGGTAGGAAGCTAGTATAACAATGCAACGGGAGGGTTATAGCTAGTCTTTTCTGTAGGCAAGTAGTGATGAATTAGTTATATAGCAACAAGCATCAGATAAACAATAGAACCTAAGTGGAGAGTCATGATAAAGGGGTATCGGACATATTACATGGGTTAGCGAGGATATGAAGGGGTGAGCCATCCCAGATTTTAACACTGATTCAGACAGAATTGGTCGTCCCAAGGGTGCTACCAGGGGTATGGGTAGGACGGACACTTGATGGGACCACTAGAGAAACGTTATCGAGAGATGATAACGCCTGCACTCAAGCCATGGCGGCAAGTACATCCATGATTAAGAACTGACGGGATGCCAGGGAGCTGTCCAAGCCATAACGAGGACAAAGGAGAAAGTGAGCATATGCACTGAAAGGAGGGGATAGAAGTTCTAGACCGACGCTCTAGATGTTATTCGCTGACGTCATTCACCAACGGGAAAACAGCAAGGTGTCTAGGAGGCAGCGCCAGAATTATAGACAAAATGGAAATACTCCCACCCTAATTGTAAATAATATAAATAAGATTTATAAAATAAATCGTAGTGTGGTATAACCATCAAAGGTGATGAAATAGTCAGATGTAACCTTTTCCAATTAGCTACTGGGACTGGGGACTAATTGACTGGAACAGGGGGATAAGACGAGGGACTCACTTATTATATACAACGTATACGTGTATGAGACCGTGGGAACCCAATGAGAGCCTAGAAAGTGAGAGTCAAGGGGTTGAGTATCAGGGGAGCATGGGGGAGTAGGTGCTAGAGTTAAGGAGAAAAGTAAAGAGTGCGAGATTCAAGCGTGGGGAGTGAGCGTGGAGGGGGATGAGAGAGGAACGGACTAGCAGGATGAGCACATAAAATTGTGTGAGGAGTGAGGGCGATCGTCTAAAACAGAGACGCCAGATGCCTTGGTACAGCTTAGCGCGCAGATGTACCAAGGATGGGTAGTGAAAACAGACCCAGGGGAGCCAGCCTGGAAAGCTGACCCCGAGAAAAAAATTCCACCACATGTCCAATACTAGATTGGATTCCAGCGGAATTGAAGCGCACTTAAGGTTGATGCTATCTTCTCACCGGGAAGATAGCATGGGGGGGGGGGGTGTACTACTACTACTAGGTCGAGCGAACTCGGACAGTGGAAATGAGATCCTTCCAGGCTTCCCGATTCTCCATAGTTGTCGCAATTTCGTTTCTCCCAAGTTCAGTATCCCTTTCAAGTTGATCTATATATGTTATGGCAGGTCGTCCACGACTACGCTTTCCATGAGTTGGTTGCCAGAGAAGTAGATCTGGTATGACCTCGTCTTTACTTCGCCAGCAGTGCCCACTGAATCTTAATCTGCGTTCACGGAGGGTGGTTGATACAGGTGGTATTGTACCATAAAGCTCGGCGTTTGTCATGTGTTGTCTCCAGCTGATGTTTAGGGCTGCCCTTAGTAGTCTTGTGTAGCAACCATCAATTCGTTGTTCAAGTGATTTAGTCAGTGTCCAGGTCTCACCCCCGTATAAAAATTGTGGCTCGAAAGAACTTGGTCTTCAGGTGCCTGGAGAGATCTGATTTCCAGATGGTATCCATTTTTGATAGAGCTACCCAAGCCTTTGCTTTCCTAACTTCTATGTCCTTTTTGCTACTCTCTATCCATGATCCAAGGTACTGGAAGTCATCAACCTGCCTTAGTTGATTATTATCAATGGTTGTCAAGTTTCCATCAACATTAAAGGTCATGAATTTGGTCTTGGTAGCATTTATATGCAATCCAACCTCCTTAGCAGCCCTCTCCACTTTATTTAGTAGAAGCTGTGCATCTGCTAGCGTATTAGAGAGCAGGGCGATGTCATCCGCAAAGTCGGTGTCTGTGACTGTAGTTGCCGGATATCTACTACTTCTGCGTTCTTGAAGTGTGAATCCCAGATCTTCACCCTTTGTGGCCGTCCTCATTGCGTAATCCAGCACAATTACAAATAGTAATGGTGCTAATGTGTCACCTTGCAGTACGCCAGCCAGGATTGAGAAAAACTCAGTTTCACCATCTGGTGAGAGTACCTGCGCTTCTGTGTCACAATATAGCAATCCAATGCCAGCAACAATTACTTCTGGTATTCCATAAGCTCTTAGGATTTCAAGCATTTTACCTCTATGGATGGAGTCGAATGCCTTCTTGAAGTCCACAAAAGTCATGACTGTGGGGAGATTCTTTGACTTAATTCCTTCAATCAGTCTCCGTAGTGCAAGTATCTGAGCTATTGTTGATCTACTTGGTCGAAATCCGTTTTGACTCTTACGCAGTAGTTTCTCTATGTGAGGCCTAATCCTATATAGAATCATTTTATTGTATATTTTGGCAGCTACCACAAGCAGACAGATCCCACGATAGTTTGTTGGTATGCCGAGGTCTCCTTTCTTGGGGAGAGGCTTTAGTTGACCTTTAGTCCAAATTGGTGGTGGCTTTTCCCCTTTTAACATCCGGTTGCAAACATTCAATAATGGTCTATTTAGCACTCCGGTTTTCCATGCCTCCGCTGGGATTTCATCTAATCCACTCGCTTTATTATTGGACATGCTTTTAATGCTTCTTTGGAGTTCGGCAGGTGTGAAGTCCCCTGTTTCTATAGGTAGTGTCTTGTCATATATTTTCCTTGTAGGGCTGACCTCGATGTTTGGTGGCTGCCCAAGCAAGTTGCTGAAGTGATTTTTCCACTTCCCAACACGTTCTTCAGGACTATCGGCTTTGAGGCGCCCCTTTGCACAACTTTTCCGACCAGATACCTCATTTACAGTTTGCCAGGTAAGTCTTGATTGTTGCTGTATGTGAGCAGTTGTAATTGCTTCAGTTTTATCCTGTATGTACTTTTCCTGGCTGATGTTGTAGGCCAATTTAAGATCGTCCTTAGCTTTCTCAACCTTGTTAATGTTTTCGGTTGTTGGTTGTTCGGTTTTAACTTTGTAGGCTATCTTAAGATCTTCTCTCTTACAAGTAACCTCAGAGTTTTGCCATGGCACATACTGTTTTCGTTTAGGTTTCTGGGGGATATGCCTCTTTGCTGATTCCTTGTGGGCTGTTATTATATTCTGGTATATTGAATCGGTGGATTGGTCTTCATCCATTGACTGAAGTGCTTCAAAGCGGTTTTGAACTTCTACTGTATAAGCTGAACTTCTACTGGGGGGGGGGGGGGGGGGGGGGGGGGGGTGTAAGCGGATTCAATTCCCTGCACTACCCAGCGGAAAATGGGCAAAGTGGCTTTTTACCAATTATATATAGTTGGGAAGGTGACATTACTAATATAATGTCACCTAATAACCAACTTAGGCGATACACATTACCAGCCATGAAACAAAGTGGAGAGGTCATAAACCATCTCAAGGGGACAAAGGGGCTAGCGGGGCTAGCACGTGGGGACAGTGGCAACAGGGAGTGGCGAGATGGAGATTAATTCGGTTAGCCAATGATGGGAGGGGTGTTGCTGCAGGTATAAATCCTGCCTTTAAAATTTCTTATTTTAACAATTTTCCCAAAATACTGTATATTTATTGATAAAGGACCAGTTACGGTATCATATTGATTTGTTTCTTATAAATTATTCTTTAGTAAAGGTTCTTACGCCATCTAGTGCTCTTATACCTATATTCGATCTAATTTCTACTGTAAAGGCCTACTAAGCCTCAAATGGAATACGTGATGCTTATTGGCTATGCTCCTTGCTGATAAAGCTAGTATATAAGTGCGGTTGTCCTATCATTGATTTTACTCTCTTTTTGTTATTGTTTGACAGAAGAAGTCGCACTGCCCATGCAGAGGCTTTGATCCCCGGTCAAGTTTAATTGACTGGTGGTTATTACAGGCCTAAGGTCTTAACTTAAAGAGTTAATAATTGAATTATAATTATTCATCGCTACATTGTATATTCTACTGGTTTATTCAATTTATCTTTATTATTTGCTTAATATCGCCGATATTACGTAATCAAGGAGGTTTTACACGCGCCACAACAGGTGGGTTGCTGTAACTAAGTATCAGTGATAATCTGGACAGTTGTATCAGATCTGTATATTGTCATACCTCCGACTTACTAAATAATTAATATATGGCGATATTTCAGACCATTAATATAAGCAAAGCTCTTATTATTAATTACATCACGATTGAGAGTTGTCACAAATTGAATACTGTAGTGATATCAATATAATTAGACCCAAAGACTTGTCACTATACGTTTCCTCTAAAGGGAAACACAATCACCAGACTTGACTCCTTACATAATTAATTCGTCAGTCATTTACTTGTTATACTGTGTTGTCACACCCTCCCGGTATAGTATCTCAGTCAAATGCAATAGATAATCAAATACCGTATTGAACTAAGTGAAATATAGAGCAAATCAATGCATCGAAGGAAAAAAGGGTAAATAAACAGATACAGTGAGCGGCCCTAGTTGACAGGTACACTAGCGCAACTCCGTTTATTGTATCAGACCGGACATCTTGCCTTCATTTTTGCATGGTTTATTAAGTAACAGAAAATAGTCAAAATATATATGAAAATTGAGAGTGAAAGAACATAATTTACTAAAAGCGCTAACTAAGGGGAAAAACAGGTGATTGGAACGCATCCATTGGCCAGGCCGCTTAGAACAGTAGGAGTAACCAATATGTGTCAGTAATATAACCGTTGTATTTATTGATTCTGATTCAGTTGGTATCTGTAGAGTTGTGAGACCGGAACGGTTTTTAACCGTCGTCATTACCGTGCTATTATATTCTGATTGTGCTATTATTACATTCTGACATTACGAACAACTGCCACTAAAAACTCAGTTATTCAAACGGCCTTTGGCCTTAATATTCAGACATCAGCCTTTCAGCAGCCTACGGACGCGGCGACGCGTATAGCCCAAAACAACACACCGGTCGGGGTTCAGACTGCCAACTCCTGGATCCCGTCACAATAATACTAAAAATTTATAGAGTAAATTAAATATTTTGTTGTTCTGCAGAATAACACGTTCGTGGGGACTTCGCGCAGCACGAGGCTTACTTATGAGATACTACCCAAACCGCCAATAAATCAAAGAAGACCCCCCTCTTAATCTGCACCCCAACCCAAAGGGGCACAGAGGATTGATGACAAAAGTAATATATTTTAGGCGTGGAGGCGACACAATTTGTTAAAAATATTAAAACTTACTTTATGTCGATAGTATTGATACTGAAAAAATTATTAAATTAATTTACCATGTCAATGCCTATACGAAATTAGCTATTTCTAAAGAATCACCATTCAGTCTTATTAGTCTGGCTCCTTATGCTGCCCGTCCTACAGATGTAATCACCTACGGTATTGCTCGATTAGGCCTTTTACAGACACTCTGAGATAGTGCTAGGTCATACCCGTATGCTAAGCTCGCCTACGTTTGTGGCTCGCCTCACATTTCCATGAGAGATCTTGACATTTTTTCTTTGCTTTTCTACAGTAGAACATGTTTGCTATGTAATTGTTTTAATTTAAGAAACAATTATTGTCGATTAGGATTTGGTTAGGGTTAATGTTGCGTTAGAAATAGGGTTAGTGTTGGAGAGTTGATGGCAAGTTTCTAGAACAATTAGTTAGAAAAGGTATCAAAATAAAGAAATAAATAGTTTTGCAACGAAAAAGTACATTTCTGTAAATCATTTTTTGGGAACAGTTCCGTATGCAGTCGCATTTTCTAAAAAGAATTTATGAAATATATAGGGCATATATTATGACTAATTTAGAACTAAATTACCATCGTTGACTTCCTCACAACAATTTTCAAAAAAAATTGTGTTTTAGAAGACAATATTAGCTATTGTAATTTCAGAACATTAGCTGTCGCTAATGTTTCCCCCTCCACCACTCGGCTAAGAGGCCTCTATCCCGCTCCACGTACCAGGATCACTGGTTCGACAATTTCTGCAACGCGATGTTCGGACATGTTTTCGCGCAAATTCTAGTTCCTTTGGATTTCCAATTTTTATGGTTTTCTAGGGTTTTTCCGAGTTTGTGAGAGCTTGGAGAAGCATTCCGGGTTGATTTGTCGGTACTAGTGTGTTTTGTGCACACCCCCCACCCCCACCTCCCCCTCAAATTTTATATACTAGCTAGTTTTTGTTACTTTTTAAAAAAAATGTTCTCTAACATATTGTCTATTCATTTTTTATTATTAATTTTGTTCTAGAACAAATAATTGTTGTTCTAGAACAAAATTAATTAATTAGGTATTTTTGAAGTTATCAAAGCTAGTTTATTTTATTTTTTTTAATGTTCTAGAGCATTTCGTCTATTCATTTTGTAAAAAGTAATGTTCTGGAACAAATATTTTTTGTTCTACAACATAAAAAAAATGTTATACCTATTTTGTGGTGTTTTTTATTTGATTAGTAACAATTACTACCAACTACAAATTTTCATTGTAGCTAGTGATTTTCATTAAATATGTGATACAAAGACAACATAGAATAAAAAATTTACAAATTAGCTAGTTTTTTTTTGTTCTAGAACAAAAAGTTTATATTAAATTATAATCAATACGATATGCAATGAATATACGAACTCCCAAATATATATAGAGTATATAAAGTGATATTAATGTAGCACAGGGTATCAGTCTCTACGGCTATGCGGTATCTTCAGCGCTCTGTGGGGTCTCCCCGAGTTTGTTGTTAGCAGCGAGATTTGGTTGACCACTGTTACAGTTGTCCCATTGGTTCCTCCATTGGTTACCATTTCGTTGATTTCGATATTAAATGAATAGATAATATGCTCTAGAACATTTTTTTTTAAAAAGGAAAAAAAAACTAGCTAATTTTAAAAATTTATACAAAGATAACATACAATAAAAAATGAAAAATATATACAAATTAGCTTGTTTTTTTCAATTTTTTTGTTCTAGAACAAAATTTTTATATTAAATGAATAGATTATATGTTCTAGAACATGTTTTTAAAAAAAGTAACAAAAACTAGCTAGTATAAAAAATTTGAAAAATTTTTTGCACAAAACACACTAGTATCTGAGTTGTCGGTTCAATGTGGCGCATTGGTTGCAGTGGTGGCTGCCATGCGCACATTGAAAAGCGAAAAGTAACTCATTCGATGTAATTGTGTCGGCAATAAAGGATGAATATCCGAAACCGCAGTACTGCCCTCAAAAGGTAAAGGCACGTAACAAGCGCCCAAAGCCAGGTAATCAAGCCCCAAAGGGTTTTTGTATGCGCTTTTAGTATGCTGGTACAGTAGTATGCTGGCAGTATACTTTGGAGTTACGTGCCTTTGCTGGGCAGAGTAGGTCTAATAGACAATTAAAGACGATAAATTTCACTGTTGTAGTAACAATGTTGATTGTATGTTTGGTATGTATAATAAAATAAAAAAAAATGTTAATATTTAATAAATCATGTTTTGAAAAATTACTAGCTAGACGATTAGCTAATGTTCTAGAACATACTATTTTTTTTTCAATGTTGAAATTAAGTCAGTGGTGATATTACTATGCAGAAAGTACATCATTTCATTAATCAAAAATTACTACTACTACTAGGATCGGCATGCTGCATTGCAGCTGCATTTTTAAGAATGCTGTGCCGGCTTGTCAACAAAATTGCACCGCCACAACTCCCTATCACCCATGACATTTGCTAGATCATCCGCATCTTTAAGGCCAGTGTCCATTAAGATGCGTCTCAAGAAAGTCATGGGCTGTCCACCATGCTTATTCACTCCATGAGGCTGCCAAAGTACAAGATTATGCACTGGCTGGTCCTCACGGCGAAAGCAATGTCCTGCAAAGCGGAGGCGATTTTGTTCAAGTGTCAAGCTTGGGGGAACCAATGAGACACCTCCAATGTTATATAGTGTCTGGTTGGAGATGTGTGCATTGTACTTGACACAATGAACCCGGCGTAGCATTCTTGTGAATGTGCCATCCAGAGATTTGGTGTCCTCAGCAGTTAGAGCCCAGCATGGACTCCCGTAGAGGAGTACTGGAACTACTGCTGCTCTAAATAATCGGACCTTAAGTTTCCGATTAATTCTCGGTGACTTCCAAATCCTGGAAAGCCTATTCAAGGCTGCCCATGCCTTTCCCTTACGTATTCGAAGGTCCTCACCTGACTTCCGGATCCATGATCCCAGGTAACAGAAGTCGTCCACATGCTCAAGCATACCATCCTTTGAGCTTATGCTCATCCGATCAGAGACTTGCTGAGGACTTTCAAAGTTAACTGTCAGAATTTTGGTCTTTCTGGAGTTAATAAAAAGACCAACACTAGAAGCAGCATGTTCTAATGAGCTGAGGAGCCGTTGGGCTCCCTCTAATGATTCTGAGAGTACTCCTAAGTCATCAGCAAAGTCTAGATCAGTTAGGTACTTGGCAGGATTTCCTCGACTTCTGGAGCCAGTAGGTGGAGTTATCATCACCCCATCATCATTATGATGATCTACGGACATGCGTAGAACATAGTCAACCACAATAATGAACAAGAATGGTGCAAGTGTGTCTCCTTGGAGGACGCCCCATAACACTTCAAATGGTTCTGTGTCACCGTCAACAGTAGACACAAATGTTGTCGAACCATCGTATACTGATCTGATTGCTGCAATAATTTCATCAGGAATCCCATATAATGAAAGTATGCTGAACATACGTGAGCGAGAGACTGAATCAAAGGCCTTGAAGAAGTCAACAAAGATAACAGCCAGATGCCTGTCTTTCTTTTTTGATAATTCTTCAATTATCCTTCTAAGTGCCAAAATGGGCTCCATGGTCCCACGACCTTTACGGAACCCATTCTGATTTCCACGGAGCAGTCTCTCAATGGGATCCCTGATGCGATTTAATAGAATCCTATTGTATAGCTTTGCAGCAATCGAGATCAATGAGATTCCCCGAAAAGAACCATAGAGTGTTAGGTTGCCCTTCTTGGGAACTGGCACCAACTTATTTGTTTTCATTTCTTGTGGGACTCTTGTTGTACGGTACATGTCTACTATGATGGGATAGATGAGCTTTAAACACTCAGGTATTTTAAAGACCTCAGGGGGAACACCATCTACTCCACTGGCACGATTGGTCTTAATGCTCTTTGCAGCAGCCTTCACTTCTGCAAAGGAGATATCGCCAATGGGAATATCTGGGAGTACAGACTCAGACACCTTTACTTCTATAAAGTTATCAGGCAATACCCTGTCATTATTGAGGAGCTTTTCAAAGTGGGCTTTCCAACCATTGAGGCGATCGGCTGGTTCTCGGCTGGTTCTATGAATCAAAAATAGTCGCATTCAAAATATCAAATGCGACTGCATACGGAACTCTAGCCCATTTTTTAAAAACTATTTCCTAAAGGTTCTAGAACATAAAAATAATATTCGATTTTAAAATAAAAGCCGACCTTTTTTCAATGAATATTTGCATTGAATACAGTACTTATTTTATTTGACACCTAAAAGTGAAAGTCAATCTTTCATTTTAACGTAAATAATGTTTATTTTGTTTACGGGTGGATGTGACTTTTTCATTTGTCATTGTACGAAAATGATAACCAACTACGCCCTGTAGTATTTGTAAGGGGTGGGGATCTGGTGGTCCGAGTTAATCTGCAGAGGGTCTGTGAGGTCAGATTAAAAACAGCGAATACTAGAATCTATATTATACTGTAGGCATAAATAAATACCGATGGGAACTGCTTATTAGATTACACGTACCGATGTCTTTCATCAATACTGCTCCGATTGTGTTCTCGGGTTATTATGACCTGATGTTGTCTAGAAAGCCGCCAATCAGAAGTCAGAACGCAGGATGTCCGACGATTCTTCTGATTGGACCACTGGGATTGGTTTGATTTCCTGAAAACATATTTATTATAGCTACAGTAATATTCTATTTTTAATACACTATTGTGTTTTTTGCAATTATTGATATTGTTCTAAAACAGTTGTTCTAATAAGAATACACAAAAATATTGCACAATCTAGAGCTACAGAGCTAGTATAAAAAATTTGAAAATGGAAGGTTTAATTGACTGACCTGTCGGCTTTCATTGAGAAGATAGAGACTGTTCGTAAGGCATGTTGTCTGCGCCGTTTACTAGAGCGGAGGGCGCGGTTATAGAGACCGGGTCCGGGTCCATGCTCATCCCCAGCCGACACCGCAGCCGTAGATGCACTACCGCGTCTATTGGAACTGGGAATAGCGCTGCGATGGGAAGAGGCTATCGGGGTAAGGTCCTCGGCCAATACGGACGTCCTTGAACCGGTGGGCGACGGTTCAACAGGAGTGACTGGCCCCCCTTCCGACATCTTAATAAACTGTGTACAGAGTAGGCCCTATTAATAATAAACCACCGGTAAATCAGCCCGTGTACCTGTATCAGTTTCTGTGTGCGGTACCGGTAATTCTAAATATTAAACTGTTTATAAAATGTAATTAGTGCGTAGTGGTAAAAGTGTTGTAACTTTCACCCATATGCTTGTATTCCAGAAGAGTTTATTGTTGCTATGGTTGCAAATTGAAATATATTCCATTATTGGAGATGTTGTTCTTAGTTGTTAACAGCGGCTGTGGGTTGATCAATGATCAATTACGTACTATATTAGTAGCAGTTTATCACAGCTCATTAATAACACCGATAAATATCACTAACGACCTGTTACAAATAAGCCAACACAATAAACCATTATGTTTCAGTTTAGCATCTCACAAATGCAGATGTTTTATTTATGAAATGAAATTATGGGTAAATTTGCATAACACAAAGCCAAACAAAAGGAACAGTAGGGAAGAGTAAGTAGCAAATTGGTGATGTTCCAGAATAATTTAATTAATTTCACAATACAGAAGCTGTGATTCAATTGGAAATTAGTAATATTTACACTGGCGTGTTACACATTAATTGCATATCTCGGTAACTAGAAGTCACATCAAATTTTTAAATATTTAAAAAATGTCACGATATAAGGTAACTAATGTAATAAAATATACAATTCCACTGCAAGGAAATTTCATAATTCCCATTAATGTTAGTGAATTTCTCAGTTAGTGAATTTTTCACAATAAAAGAGTGATTGCTCCATTGATTTTAGGTGTAATTTATTTATTTGTTTTAGTTGAATAACCACAATAGTTTATAATACAGTATAACAAATATAATTTTTTGGGGATATGGTTTTTTGAGGACGACAAATCCGATGGGCGAGGTTACATCCACACGTTTAATATACAGTAGAAATTGTGTAAATAAGCTCCCTGTATTGTATTGTTAAATGATTAGACAAATTTCCGTTGCTCTGGAAACTAAACTGGTAATATCTAGAAGTCCATACTCGGTCAATCGATAGTCATTAGAGTAAAAAGCCCAGAATTATAATTATTACTATCTATATCCAAATTTTGTACAGACTGCACCCCCCCACAAACCACCTCCCCATCTCAAGAATAATAAAGCCATTGGAACCAGCTACACTAGCTTCGCTATTGCTGTTCCAATGGCAAAAAAACGCATTACCACCCACCCCGCCCTCTCATTATTTTTTACATAAATTTTATTATTAAAGTTAATTAATGGTGCGGTGTATTTCTCTCTTTCTTTCTACAGTATATATATGCGAGTAATATAAAATAATATATGTATACGAGTAAAGTTTGTCTACACCACATTTGGAGAAAACACAACCAATTAGTTGCCTTGTTGCTATGTAAATCCATGTTGCTAAGGATAGAAACGGGAAATTGAAAGTAATCCTCACAATATATTTTTATAGACTTATTGGGGGTATTAATATGATATAGAAGGGAGCGTTTATTCGAAGAAATACGGTAATTCATAGCGCTTATTGCTATCCTGTAACCTGTACAGATAATAATTCGTTTATTGTTTTGTTATGATTCTGGAAGTCTGCAACCTGCGGATTTTTAGTGAAAACCTAGAATAGCCTACTTTACATGGGCTCGGACAGCAGACAGGCAAAGGAAATATGCATTATTTTGAATACATACGGTGTCAGATTTTTTTACACCCCTATACCTAGACAGTACTATCTTTTCGGGGAATCTCAATAGAATTCTATTAAATCGCATCAGGGATCCCATTGAGAGACTGCTCCGTGGAAATCAGAATGGGTTCCGTAAAGGTCGTGGGACCATGGAGCCCATTTTGGCACTTAGAAGGATAATTGAAGAGTTATCAAAAAAGAAAGACAGGCATCTGGCTGTTATCTTTGTTGACTTCTTCAAGGCCTTTGATTCAGTCTCTCGCTCACGTATGTTCAGCATACTTTCATTATATGGGATTCCTGATGAAATTATTGCAGCAATCAGATCAGTATACGATGGTTTGACAACATTTGTGTCTACTGTTGACGGTGACACAGAACCATTTGAAGTGTTATGGGGTGTCCTCCAATGAGACAAACTTGCACCATTCTTGTTCGTTCATAATTGTTGTTGACTATGTTCTACCGATTATTTAGAGCAGCAGTAGTTCCAGTACTCCTCTATGGGAGTCCATGCTGGGCTCTAACTGCTGAGGGCAACACAAATCTCTGGATGGCACATTCACAAGAATGCTACGCCGGGTTCACTGTGTCAAGTTCAATGCACACATCTCCAACCAGACACTATATTTATGTGCAGCTACAATACAGCAGGCCGCAGCAGGCTATCTATAATCGGTATCTGCATTGGGGCTTGCATTAAGAATGCTATGACGGTTCATCGATAAAGTATATATTTCAAAGACAGTTCTCTAAGAGGTTTCTTAAAAAAGTCAGGGGCTGTCCACCGCACTTATTTTCTCCATGAGGCCCCCAAAGCACAAGATTGTCCTGCGATGGTCTTCACAAGGAAAGCAATGTCCTGTGAAGCGGATGCGGCTCTGTTTAAGTGCCAAACTTGGGGGAACCAATCCATCACCTATAATGCTTAGTGTCTGGTTGAAGATGTTTTCAGTTCATTGTACTTGATATAATGAACACCGAGCATATACAACCAATATGACTTACCGATATAACCAAGGATATAAAAACCATGAATATTGAATGCACCATAAATAATATTTCAAGCACAAGTTCAAGTTTACAGATTAGAATAATATTAAATTACGAGTAATATTTAGTAAATATAATATCAGAAACAATATTACAATATAATATTACTTATATAAAAAAACTAAATAGATCGAAAGGAAAACAATTAATTCTATGGAAAACAACAATAATTGCCAAAAATGTAATTAAAAAGAAGGGCTTAATAGGATCGGAGATCCAACCATATGTAAAAACAGTTGCACTGTATCAATAAATATATACAGTCGCACTGTATCAATAAATATATACAGTTGCACTGTATCAATAAATATATACAGTCGCACTGTATCAATAAATATATACAGTCGCACTGTATCAATAAATATATACAGTCGCACTGTATAAATAAATATATACAGTCGCACTGTATCAATAAATATATACAGTCGCACTGTATCAATAAATATATACAGTCGCACTGTATCAATAAATATATACAGTCGCACTGTATAAATAAATATATACAGTCGCACTGTATCAATAAATATATACAGTTGCACTGTATCAATAAATATATACAGTCGCACTGTATAAATAAATATATACAGTCGCACTGTATCAATAAATATATACAGTTGCACTGTATCAATAAATATATACAGTCGCACTGTATAAATAAATATATACAGTCGCACTGTATAAATAAATATATACAGTCGCACTGTATCAATAAATATATACAGTCGCACTGTATCAATAAATATATACAGTCGCACTGTATCAATAAATATATACAGTCGCACTGTATAAATAAATATATACAGTCGCACTGTATAAATAAATATATACAGTTGCACTGTATAAATAAATATATACAGTCGCACTGTATCAATAAATATATACAGTTGCACTGTATCAATAAATATATACAGTCGCACTGTATAAATAAATATATACAGTCGCACTGTATAAATAAATATATACAGTCGCACTGTATAAATAAATATATACAGTCGCACTGTATAAATAAATATATACAGTCGCACTGTATAAATAAATATATACAGTTGCACTGTATAAATAAATATATACAGTCGCACTGTATCAATAAATATATACAGTCGCACTGTATCAATAAATATATACAGTCGCACTGTATAAATAAATATATACAGTCGCACTGTATAAATAAATATATACAGTCGCACTGTATAAATAAATATATACAGTTGCACTGTATCAATAAATATATACAGTCGCACTGTATAAATAAATATATACAGTCGCACTGTATAAATAAATATATACAGTCGCACTGTATAAATAAATATATACAGTCGCACTGTATAAATAAATATATACAGTCGCACTGTATAAATAAATATATACAGTTGCACTGTATAAATAAATATATACAGTCGCACTGTATCAATAAATATATACAGTTGCACTGTATCAATAAATATATACAGTCGCACTGTATAAATAAATATATACAGTCGCACTGTATAAATAAATATATACAGTCGCACTGTATAAATAAATATATACAGTTGCACTGTATCAATAAATATATACAGTCGCACTGTATAAATAAATATATACAGTCGCACTGTATCAATAAATATATACAGTTGCACTGTATCAATAAATATATACAGTCGCACTGTATAAATAAATATATACAGTCGCACTGTATAAATAAATATATACAGTCGCACTGTATCAATAAATATATACAGTTGCACTGTATCAATAAATATATACAGTCGCACTGTATCAATAAATATATACAGTCGCACTGTATAAATAAATATATACAGTCGCACTGTATCAATAAATATATACAGTTGCACTGTATCAATAAATATATACAGTCGCACTGTATAAATAAATATATACAGTCGCACTGTATCAATAAATATATACAGTTGCACTGTATCAATAAATATATACAGTCGCACTGTATAAATAAATATATACAGTCGCACTGTATAAATAAATATATACAGTCGCACTGTATAAATAAATATATACAGTTGCACTGTATAAATAAATATATACAGTCGCACTGTATCAATAAATATATACAGTCGCACTGTATCAATAAATATATACAGTCGCACTGTATAAATAAATATATACAGTCGCACTGTATAAATAAATATATACAGTCGCACTGTATAAATAAATATATACAGTTGCACTGTATCAATAAATATATACAGTCGCACTGTATAAATAAATATATACAGTCGCACTGTATCAATAAATATATACAGTTGCACTGTATCAATAAATATATACAGTCGCACTGTATAAATAAATATATACAGTCGCACTGTATAAATAAATATATACAGTCGCACTGTATAAATAAATATATACAGTCGCACTGTATCAATAAATATATACAGTCGCACTGTATAAATAAATATATACAGTCGCACTGTATCAATAAATATATACAGTTGCACTGTATCAATAAATATATACAGTCGCACTGTATAAATAAATATATACAGTCGCACTGTATAAATAAATATATACAGTCGCACTGTATAAATAAATATATACAGTTGCACTGTATAAATAAATATATACAGTCGCACTGTATCAATAAATATATACAGTCGCACTGTATAAATAAATATATACAGTCGCACTGTATAAATAAATATATACAGTCGCACTGTATAAATAAATATATACAGTCGCACTGTATCAATAAATATATACAGTCGCACTGTATAAATAAATATATACAGTCGCACTGTATAAATAAATATATACAGTCGCACTGTATAAATAAATATATACAGTTGCACTGTATAAATAAATATATACAGTCGCACTGTATCAATAAATATATACAGTCGCACTGTATAAATAAATATATACAGTTGCACTGTATAAATAAATATATACAGTCGCACTGTATAAATAAATATATACAGTCGCACTGTATAAATAAATATATACAGTCGCACTGTATAAATAAATATATACAGTCGCACTGTATAAATAAATATATACAGTCGCACTGTATCAATAAATATATACAGTCGCACTGTATAAATAAATATATACAGTTGCACTGTATAAATAAATATATACAGTCGCACTGTATCAATAAATATATACAGTCGCACTGTATAAATAAATATATACAGTCGCACTGTATAAATAAATATATACAGTCGCACTGTATAAATAAATATATACAGTTGCACTGTATAAATAAATATATACAGTCGCACTGTATCAATAAATATATACAGTCGCACTGTATAAATAAATATATACAGTCGCACTGTATAAATAAATATATACAGTCGCACTGTATAAATAAATATATACAGTCGCACTGTATAAATAAATATATACAGTCGCACTGTATAAATAAATATATACAGTCGCACTGTATAAATAAATATATACAGTCGCACTGTATAAATAAATATATACAGTCGCACTGTATAAATAAATATATACAGTTGCACTGTATCAATAAATATATACAGTTGCACTGTATAAATAAATATATACAGTGGCACTGTATAAATAAATATATACAGTTGCACTGTATAAATAAATATATACAGTCGCACTGTATCAATAAATATATACAGTCGCACTGTATAAATAAATATATACAGTCGCACTGTATAAATAAATATATACAGTCGCACTGTATAAATAAATATATACAGTTGCACTGTATCAATAAATATATACAGTCGCACTGTATAAATAAATATATACAGTCGCACTGTATAAATAAATATATACAGTCGCACTGTATAAATAAATATATACAGTCGCACTGTATCAATAAATATATACAGTTGCACTGTATAAATAAATATATACAGTCGCACTGTATCAATAAATATATACAGTTGCACTGTATCAATAAATATATACAGTCGCACTGTATCAATAAATATATACAGTCGCACTGTATAAATAAATATATACAGTTGCACTGTATAAATAAATATATACAGTCGCACTGTATCAATAAATATATACAGTCGCACTGTATAAATAAATATATACAGTCGCACTGTATAAATAAATATATACAGTCGCACTGTATAAATAAATATATACAGTCGCACTGTATAAATAAATATATACAGTCGCACTGTATCAATAAATATATACAGTCGCACTGTATAAATAAATATATACAGTCGCACTGTATCAATAAATATATACAGTCGCACTGTATAAATAAATATATACAGTCGCACTGTATAAATAAATATATACAGTCGCACTGTATAAATAAATATATACAGTCGCACTGTATAAATAAATATATACAGTCGCACTGTATCAATAAATATATACAGTCGCACTGTATAAATAAATATATACAGTCGCACTGTATAAATAAATATATACAGTCGCACTGTATAAATAAATATATACAGTCGCACTGTATAAATAAATATATACAGTCGCACTGTATAAATAAATATATACAGTCGCACTGTATAAATAAATATATACAGTCGCACTGTATAAATAAATATATACAGTCGCACTGTATAAATAAATATATACAGTCGCACTGTATAAATAAATATATACAGTCGCACTGTATCAATAAATATATACAGTCGCACTGTATAAATAAATATATACAGTTGCACTGTATAAATAAATATATACAGTCGCACTGTATCAATAAATATATACAGTCGCACTGTATCAATAAATATATACAGTTGCACTGTATCAATAAATATATACAGTCGCACTGTATCAATAAATATATACAGTTGCACTGTATCAATAAATATATACAGTCGCACTGTATCAATAAATATATACAGTTGCACTGTATCAATAAATATATACAGTCGCACTGTATCAATAAATATATACAGTTGCACTGTATCAATAAATATATACAGTCGCACTGTATCAATAAATATATACAGTTGCACTGTATCAATAAATATATACAGTTGCACTGTATCAATAAATATATACAGTCGCACTGTATCAATAAATATATACAGTCGCACTGTATCAATAAATATATACAGTCGCACTGTATCAATAAATATATACAGTCGCACTGTATCAATAAATATATACAGTTGCACTGTATCAATAAATATATACAGTCGCACTGTATCAATAAATATATACAGTCGCACTGTATCAATAAATATATACAGTTGCACTGTATCAATAAATATATACAGTCGCACTGTATCAATAAATATATACAGTTGCACTGTATCAATAAATATATACAGTCGCACTGTATCAATAAATATATACAGTCGCACTGTATCAATAAATATATACAGTCGCACTGTATCAATAAATATATACAGTTGCACTGTATCAATAAATATATACAGTTGCACTGTATCAATAAATATATACAGTCGCACTGTATCAATAAATATATACAGTCGCACTGTATCAATAAATATATACAGTTGCACTGTATCAATAAATATATACAGTCGCACTGTATCAATAAATATATACAGTCGCACTGTATCAATAAATATATACAGTCGCACTGTATCAATAAATATATACAGTCGCACTGTATCAATAAATATATACAGTTGCACTGTATCAATAAATATATACAGTCGCACTGTATCAATAAATATATACAGTCGCACTGTATCAATAAATATATACAGTTGCACTGTATCAATAAATATATACAGTCGCACTGTATCAATAAATATATACAGTCGCACTGTATCAATAAATATATACAGTTGCACTGTATCAATAAATATATACAGTCGCACTGTATCAATAAATATATACAGTCGCACTGTATCAATAAATATATACAGTTGCACTGTATCAATAAATATATACAGTCGCACTGTATCAATAAATATATACAGTCGCACTGTATAAATAAATATATACAGTCGCACTGTATAAATAAATATATACAGTCGCACTGTATCAATAAATATATACAGTCGCACTGTATAAATAAATATATACAGTCGCACTGTATAAATAAATATATACAGTCGCACTGTATAAATAAATATATACAGTCGCACTGTATAAATAAATATATACAGTCGCACTGTATAAATAAATATATACAGTCGCACTGTATCAATAAATATATACAGTCGCACTGTATAAATAAATATATACAGTCGCACTGTATAAATAAATATATACAGTCGCACTGTATAAATAAATATATACAGTCGCACTGTATAAATAAATATATACAGTCGCACTGTATAAATAAATATATACAGTCGCACTGTATAAATAAATATATACAGTCGCACTGTATAAATAAATATATACAGTCGCACTGTATAAATAAATATATACAGTTGCACTGTATAAATAAATATATACAGTCGCACTGTATCAATAAATATATACAGTCGCACTGTATAAATAAATATATACAGTCGCACTGTATAAATAAATATATACAGTCGCACTGTATAAATAAATATATACAGTCGCACTGTATAAATAAATATATACAGTCGCACTGTATCAATAAATATATACAGTCGCACTGTATAAATAAATATATACAGTCGCACTGTATAAATAAATATATACAGTCGCACTGTATAAATAAATATATACAGTCGCACTGTATAAATAAATATATACAGTCGCACTGTATAAATAAATATATACAGTCGCACTGTATAAATAAATATATACAGTTGCACTGTATAAATAAATATATACAGTCGCACTGTATCAATAAATATATACAGTCGCACTGTATAAATAAATATATACAGTCGCACTGTATAAATAAATATATACAGTCGCACTGTATAAATAAATATATACAGTTGCACTGTATAAATAAATATATACAGTCGCACTGTATAAATAAATATATACAGTCGCACTGTATAAATAAATATATACAGTCGCACTGTATAAATAAATATATACAGTTGCACTGTATAAATAAATATATACAGTCGCACTGTATCAATAAATATATACAGTCGCACTGTATAAATAAATATATACAGTCGCACTGTATAAATAAATATATACAGTCGCACTGTATAAATAAATATATACAGTTGCACTGTATAAATAAATATATACAGTCGCACTGTATAAATAAATATATACAGTCGCACTGTATAAATAAATATATACAGTCGCACTGTATAAATAAATATATACAGTCGCACTGTATAAATAAATATATACAGTCGCACTGTATAAATAAATATATACAGTCGCACTGTATCAATAAATATATACAGTCGCACTGTATAAATAAATATATACAGTCGCACTGTATAAATAAATATATACAGTCGCACTGTATAAATAAATATATACAGTCGCACTGTATAAATAAATATATACAGTCGCACTGTATAAATAAATATATACAGTCGCACTGTATAAATAAATATATACAGTTGCACTGTATAAATAAATATATACAGTCGCACTGTATAAATAAATATATACAGTCGCACTGTATAAATAAATATATACAGTCGCACTGTATAAATAAATATATACAGTCGCACTGTATAAATAAATATATACAGTTGCACTGTATAAATAAATATATACAGTCGCACTGTATAAATAAATATATACAGTCGCACTGTATAAATAAATATATACAGTCGCACTGTATAAATAAATATATACAGTCGCACTGTATCAATAAATATATACAGTCGCACTGTATAAATAAATATATACAGTCGCACTGTATAAATAAATATATACAGTCGCACTGTATAAATAAATATATACAGTCGCACTGTATAAATAAATATATACAGTCGCACTGTATAAATAAATATATACAGTCGCACTGTATAAATAAATATATACAGTCGCACTGTATAAATAAATATATACAGTCGCACTGTATAAATAAATATATACAGTCGCACTGTATAAATAAATATATACAGTCGCACTGTATCAATAAATATATACAGTCGCACTGTATAAATAAATATATACAGTCGCACTGTATCAATAAATATATACAGTCGCACTGTATAAATAAATATATACAGTCGCACTGTATAAATAAATATATACAGTCGCACTGTATAAATAAATATATACAGTCGCACTGTATAAATAAATATATACAGTCGCACTGTATAAATAAATATATACAGTCGCACTGTATAAATAAATATATACAGTCGCACTGTATCAATAAATATATACAGTCGCACTGTATAAATAAATATATACAGTCGCACTGTATCAATAAATATATACAGTCGCACTGTATAAATAAATATATACAGTCGCACTGTATAAATAAATATATACAGTCGCACTGTATAAATAAATATATACAGTCGCACTGTATCAATAAATATATACAGTCGCACTGTATAAATAAATATATACAGTCGCACTGTATCAATAAATATATACAGTCGCACTGTATAAATAAATATATACAGTCGCACTGTATAAATAAATATATACAGTCGCACTGTATAAATAAATATATACAGTCGCACTGTATAAATAAATATATACAGTCGCACTGTATAAATAAATATATACAGTCGCACTGTATAAATAAATATATACAGTCGCACTGTATCAATAAATATATACAGTCGCACTGTATAAATAAATATATACAGTCGCACTGTATAAATAAATATATACAGTCGCACTGTATAAATAAATATATACAGTCGCACTGTATAAATAAATATATACAGTCGCACTGTATAAATAAATATATACAGTCGCACTGTATAAATAAATATATACAGTCGCACTGTATAAATAAATATATACAGTCGCACTGTATAAATAAATATATACAGTTGCACTGTATCAATAAATATATACAGTCGCACTGTATAAATAAATATATACAGTCGCACTGTATCAATAAATATATACAGTCGCACTGTATAAATAAATATATACAGTCGCACTGTATAAATAAATATATACAGTCGCACTGTATAAATAAATATATACAGTCGCACTGTATAAATAAATAGATACAGTCGCACTGTATAAATTTGCAGCACCAAAATGAATTTATACTGAAACACAGACTTGGAATAATTGTTGCAATGAATAAATATATAAATATGTAAAAATATTTGACATAACTCGATAAATTAGGGTGTATATACGTAGAGTACAACTAGCGAATCCATATATGTATGTACTTACATAAAGGTCGTGTCCGCAGTGAAGATAAAACCATCAGTGTGTCCCCGAATCAGGGGATTTTAGATTTTTTCAGGATTTTGTAAATTTTCCGGATTAAAATGATATTATATATCTCGAGTAACAAATTAGCAGAGTTTACAGTTTTATTATGTATGTTGCTAAGTGTGATACATGTGTATATGTGTGGGACAGTTTTTAGTTATTGTAACTAAAAAGATATTGAGAATGGAATAGGTACTAATATAGTGAATATAATAGTTCAAAATAAAAGTTATGGATAAAAAGTCCCGGTATATATAAATTTTGTAAAAAAGTAGAAAGCAATTTAGAGTTGTATCACAGTTGTGTATTTTAGTTTTTATAAATTGTTTGGCCCCTACTACGTATTATTATTTATGCTGCGCCAAGCTTCCAGTTCAATAAGTTTAGTTGAGGCGACAGGGAATTCAAATAAATAGCGGTGAATTAATTATAACTACACACAAAACCCACAAAGTACCCACATATTAGCATAATTTATTATTTCTCGTCAGGTTTATTAAGATGGTGATTTTTGTTAAGGGGGCGTTCATAAAGTATCTCACGCACTAGGGAGGGGGTGTCGAGCTTACGTGACATACTTTATGCCCCCTTATGGCAAAAATCACATCTTTTCGGGAAGAGATTGAATAAGTGGCGACGCGTCCTTAGCAACGCATGGAGGGTCATAGCAACGGGTTTATAACATATTAACTCCGAATTCCATATCAATTATTCGTCGCCCGGAAGATATCGTGCGCTGTTAGAAAGTTATAATTAATGAAAATAGTTTTACTTGCAGCGGGAACTTTTACGTGCGATCTCCGCAGTGTAACGCATTGCTGTTTGAGGGGCAAAGGACGTGAACACTGGCCACATTGTATACAATCGTTTACAACTTTTGTTTATATATTATTAACATTTCACCTTTTCAACATTCTTAATTTATCAAGAGCTGTAAAACATCGTAAAACAAAAGGGTATTGCGAAAAAATAAAGTTATTATATTTGGGGTTAAGTTAAAGTCCGTTGCTATGAAACATCCGCAGTGTTGTGAAGGATGTTGTGTTACTGAAATATTTATAATTCACAAATTAATTCCGAATGTAAATGTTTCAAAAACTGCAAATGTAATTCACAAGCGATGATGAGTAACAATATTATATTTAGTAATTGATTTAATATTAGCGAAACATATTAATATGGGACATATTGGAGAGGGAATCTAGAATCCTGTCTCTATCCAACCCGTGGATCTGTATGCAGGACTGGATGTGTTCCCGTTTAAACCCGTCCCTCAGTAGTTCCAGACTCAGGTCCATGTACCGTCGGACGCAGACAGGCGAGGAGCCCTGGTGCCGTAGGGCCTCCTCCACCAGGTCCTCCGGGTATCCGGCGTCCGACACCAGATGGTCAACGAGGAAGAGTTCGTCCTGGATCCGTTGGAGGGGCGAGCCTCGTTCGTGGCGCTGCACCACGCGAGCCACGCGACCAGTCGGGAACCCAGTCTGACTCACCAACTTACAGACAATCTTTTTACGGGAGTTTGAGAGACTGCTGTATGGATTGGTGAGGATAATCTTATTGGGTTTAGGGAATTCCGAATTGTATTTGGTGCGGAATCCTGAGCCGCTCGCGGCAGTGACGCTGGCCCGCCGTTCCGTGTTGTTGACCACGGATATCCGTTCCGCGTTCCGCGGGGAGACTTGGTTCCGTCCGAGTTGCGGCTTCGAGTTTGTCCGCCTCGGAATCGTTTCGCTCTCCCAATCTTCGTCCGCTATACTCGATACATCCCCGAAACTCTTTGAGGATTTCATCCGTCCCACTCTGGGTTGTCCCGTGCGAGAAGTCCGCGCGCCGATGTCCCATTCGTGCGACGGCCTAGTTGTCATGGAGACAGGTGGATTCAGTCGGGGTTGGAGGGTTTCGTGGCTGGTGGGGGAATGTTGCGGCAAGTATTCTAGGAGGTCGTGGGAATTAGTTATTGGGGAGCTGTTCGGTCGTCTGGGATCTGGTAGAACCGGTGCAGCTGATTGTCCGGGGTCCGGTAGTCTGGGGTCTGGTAGCACCGGTGCAGCTGATCGTCCGGGGTCCGGTAGCACCGGTGGTCTGGGGTCTGGTAGCACCGGTGCGGCGTTATCAACCTGATCTGCGATATTAAACTGTCCTAAAGGAGGAGAAAGTATTTTCCCCAACTCTTGAAAATTATTAAGAGTTTGTAATTCGAGATTATCGAAAGGACTTCCAGTCTGGTCTAGGAAGTCCAAAATGTTAAGTGGATCTTTCTGCTTGTCTACGCCACTAGCCTTCGGTGTTTCGGGTTTATTGGGCGGCGCCTTGGTTGGCTGGAGTATCGTGGTTGCCATGGGCACCTGCATATGATTCCGAGGACTACTATTAGATGATACTGAGTTGCAGATGTTATTGTTAGCTGTTTGTGGTGGACGGGGGGCGGGGATAGGGGTGGGATGGTGGTAGATCAGGTAGTTATTGTTTGTTTGTTTCGATGGAAGGCCTATGGCTGCGGCAACTGGGGTGAATGAATCAGTTATTTTGGAACCGGGTTTAGATATTTTTTTACTTGTTGCCACCTGTACATTGGTACCTACAGGGGGCTGCAGCTGCAGTGATTTTGTTTCGGTTGTAAGTTGCGGTATTTCCGCTACATGTGGTTGCATTGGGGCGGTGTTACTCTGCTGGCCATCAGACAGCACCAATGTCCCTATCGCTTTGTTCACAGCCACCAACGCGTTGCTATGTCTCTCTTGAGACCTCCGCTCCACTCTCTCCTGGTACCGCTCCGTCCAGTCTATAATATGGTGTTCTAACTCGAATGTGTAGGCGAATGATTCAGTTAAATTCTCGTTAGTTTCAGGGTTAGGTAAGGAAAGCTCAGGCACCTCGTTCCCAATTGTCTGTGTAACCCAATCCGGTATGTTACATCGCAATTTGCATTCCATATCGTTTATATATTCCTTACCAAATGGCATTATAGCAACGCTTATAAATAAAGAGGAGCTCATGTAGCTGATGCGGTTAGTGATTTATAAACTAAATTTAACATAAATAAAGTATTACACAGTATTTAAGAGAGAAAGTAAGTTTAAACAGTACCGGTATACCGGTTTATAACATAGTGCAGTCTGGGATAGGAATGAGTTACACTGATTGCGATAGGAAGTTTTCCCCAGTTGTATTTCGCGAAGTTACAAGAGACTTGTCACTTAGTTCATCAAAAGATTAATAAATAGTAAATGTTCAATAAATCAATATATTGCAATTGAAACCAATGATTAGATATTATATAGCCGTCTAAATTAATTGATATTAACATATTGAACGAGTTTAAATGGGATTTGTTACCCAAAATATATTAGTTATTGTACCGGTAGACTTACTTATCTGAAACTTAAATAAAATAATCATTTACTATCCAAAACGTGTATATATATATAGGCTTTAGGGTATCGGGTGAATATCAACTGCCAGAGTACCGGTACGTACCGGTATGTGTACCGTTACTGTTTATAAGAAGAAAGGAAGTTAATTGCCTCGTCTAAACGTCTCGTGGATCTCCGGCCCAAATTAACGAACATTCGGGACACCGAAGGTCCGGATAGTTTCCCGGACAATGACCAACGAAGCAGCGCCATAAACTCTGGGAACTTCAGCGAGTTAGCGGAACAATAACGCCGGAGTTCAGATGTTATTCCGGGTTCGTCTGTAGAATCCCGTAGGTTCGCCAACGCCGCGTTGCCCCGGAAGCCAACGAGTTGGTCCGACAACCCACGCACATCCGACCCGGGTGGGTTGACGAGGTCCAACCGCTCCGACCAGATGTAGTCGTTACATGGGGCAACAATGTCCGACAGGTTGGCCGCGTGGGGGATCTCTGTGCGGAGGATCCGACGCAATTCCGACGCGTTTACGCATGAATCGCTAGGAAGATGCGAGTCCCTAAACAGGACCATCAATTCCTCAAACTTAGATTCCTCGTTAATTATAGAATTTAAATGTTTTTTATTATAATAATCAAGTTTATTTGGGTCTAATTGACTGGAGTGCGGCAGTAGTTTAGAGACATCGAAACTTTCTATCATTTCTCTGAGGGATTGACTGTCCAATGTGTTTCGGAATCCAGAACCGCAGAAGAGAATGTGGTTAAGTACAGCCTGCGGGAGGAAGCCTCGGAGTTGGAGTGAATCTATACCGATGGAGTTGGAATCACGTTTAGAGAATTTGGAACCAGTTGCTGTTAGTAACAGAGGGACGTGACAGAAGGTAGGAGGTTGCCAACCTAACGCGCGGTACAATAGGATGTGTTTAGCAGTGGAGGTCAGCCACTCACTGCCTCGGATGACGTGACTGATGGACATTAGATGGTCGTCGATGACGTTAGCGAGATGGTAGACGGGGAAGCCGTCGGACTTAGAAATTATTGGGTCTCCGTCTAAACTCGGAGTGAAAGAAACATCCCCAAAAATCGAGTCGCTAAAAGAAACCGACCCTTCGTTTATCCTAAGTCGGATGCTGTGAGGTTTACCTTTCTTAATAAAACTCTCTCGTTCTATAGCGGATAAATCCCGACAGCGATTGTCATATCGTCGTAACGATATATTATCTGAGATCGCAGATTTTTTAATCATATCTAATCGAGTTTGTGAGCAAAAACAGGGGTAGGCGTGACCTTCCTCAGTTAGTACATCTAAGTACTTCTGGTATAAATGTAGCCGTTGGGATTGGTAGTACGGGCCCAGCGTCCCAGTGAACCCGCAATCCTGTGGTCCTTCGTCGGGTAACAGCCCGGCCCATTTCAACCCGTCGACTATGTTACCAACTGACTTGGGAATTATTCTGTGTCTGTCCGTGTCTTCTATTCGTAATATAAACGAACCGCCATGTTTCTTTGCGAATATGTAGTTATATGCGGCACTTCTCAGACCACCTAAATGTAGTAACCCCGTAGGGCTTGGAGCAAATCGAACTCTAACGTTTACAGACATAAATACCTGTATCGCGATATCTGCCTGCAGACAAAACGGTGGGACATCAAACTACAAAGCTACCGGTAGATGCACAGTAGTGTACATTTTTATAATTTCTCAAGTGGGCAATTCCATAAATGGAGTGACATTTCAGTGAAAATTTCATATTCGTTAAAAGTGGAGACTGGTGGACATACTGGACATATAATATCATTTTGAAGGTAGGCGTAGGCAGGTAGGGGCCTAATTAAATAAATTTTATGAAACTTTGCAAATAATATTGGGGATTATTGAAATAGGGTTACACATACAGACATAACATCAAAAAATTAACATCAATATCACCAAAAACGGTTTCCATATCCTAAAAGTACAGTATCCAAAGTGTAGGAAATGGGTATAGATAAGTAAATATTTGACAACTTAGAAAAAATACCGGGATATAAAGTCTCGTGAAAATTAATCATATAATTGTGTTAATAATTGGCCTTTTCATATTAATTTATTAAAATGAATATGATGTGCAGTGCACTATCATGCAAATGGAAGTATAATTTAGAAGCACCACTTTAGTAGACTATTTCACAAAAAATCTTGCATTTCAATAAGCCTTCCAGCCAAAAAAAAGTTTTGCAAACTAAAAAAAACTGCTGGAAATTCCGCCAGTCACAGAAAATAATAGAAAAGTTTAGTTTTACTGAAACACAAAGGCTTTCTGGCAAACTTTATTTTCCACAAATTCAGATAATCTCATGACCAAAATACATGAGCAGAGCAATATTAATTCTATCCGATAAAAGGAATACCTAAATTGGAAGCGAACTAAAAAATTCCGTCAGTCATATGTGACTGACGGAATTTCACATTAAGGTGGTGAAATTAGGCATTGCCTTTATCTGATATTAATTAATATTGCTCATGCAAATTGGTCAGGAGAATATCTGAATTTTAGGTAAATGTTAGCGGATCCAATCTGCCGTAAGGCCTTTGCACAGTTTGAGAAATACATAAAAGATCTGTCAAAGCTGCTCAGAGACCTTTCAGCCTTTGTGCAGCATGATAAATGCTGAAAAGAGATGGGGAAACTGTTCAGACTTCAGAGGCCTTCGAGCAGCTTGAGAAGCACAGAGAAGCGCTTTTGATTTGACACTATTCAAGCCTTTGCGGAGCATGTGAAATACTGAAAAGAGCTGATAAAACTTTTCTGAGTCATGATAAATGCTGAAAAGAGCAGTTGAGATTGTTTAGAGGACTTCGTGCAGCTTGAGAAATGCTGAAAATAGCTGTTGAAACTGTTCAGAGGGCTTCATGCTGTCATGCCGCATGAGAAATGATGAAAATAACTGTTAAAACTGTTCACAGGCCTTCATGCAGCATGAGAAATGTTCACAGGCCTTCTTGCAGCATGAGAAATACGGAAAAGAACTGATAAAGTTGTTCAGAGGCCTTCATGCAGAATGATAAATTGAGAAAAAATCAGTTGAAATTGTTTAGAGTACCGGTAGTAAACAACTGGGTCGAACATTTGCTGGGTCCGGGTCTGCCTCAAAAAGGCAGGGTCCAGCGTCCAGGTCCGGGTCCGGATCAACACTTGTGATATCAAAAATGATACAAATAAAAAAAATCGAAAAAAATGTCAAAATAAAAATAAAATGAAAAAAAAAATCGAAAATGATATAGGCCTAAAATGTAAGAAGATATGCTACTACGTAGGCCTACCACCTGACTACCTACTACTTTAGGCGGTAACGTGTCATTAGGTCCTTTGGTCGTTAGGTCCCGCGTCATTAGGTCCTGTGAGTGGTCGTTAGGTCCTGCGGCATTAGGTCCTGCGGCGTTAAGTCCTGCGTCATTAGGTCCTGCGACATTAGGTCTTCTATAATAGCGTCATTAGGTCCTTTGGTCGTTAGGTCCTGCGTCATTAGGTCCTCTGCGGCTTTGGCGATTGGGGGGTTTCCAGATTTTTCAGTTTTTTTAATTTTTCATTTCACATTTCATTTTGTCATTTTTCATAGTTATAAAGTTAACGTTATGAGAAATATTTTCGACTAAAACAGGTCGAGCGCAATGAGGCTTGTAATGTTCTATGGTGACGATGACGACAGTGTCATCTTCAGTTCATCGTCAGTCTACGTTATGAAATATATTTTCGGATAAAACAGGACGAGCGCAACGAGGCTTGTAATGTTCTATGGTGACGAGTACTGCGTCCCTAAACCATTCTCCTAAACCAATTGACTAGCACAGTTCCCATGAGCACTGCTCATACGACCTACAAAAATAGTTCACATAAATAGAAAAAAGTTCCCCCTCCCTCCCGCTCCCAAATAAACGCCCACTCAAAACTTGATTCAAATAGCCGCACTACTTTTATCTTCAACATTACTAACACATATTTTCACAAATGTTCAACAACATTAACATATGATAACACAAACACAACACTATAAAGAATGAATAAATGATTAAAGTAAAAATTAGAACGATTTTGAATGGTACCGGTATACAAAAATAACTCAGTTAAGTAGTTCTTTCAAGTTCACGGTTAAGTAGTCTACCACCCCAGCACACTGCCTCGCAACGGCAGTAGGCCAACCTACCGTTTATACCGACCTACCCTTTCTACTACCGGTACCTACGATATTGCCATATAGGCCTACCTTGTATACCAGTATACAGTGGCCTACCGGACACCGGTACCTGTCCTGCTGTCAGCCTGTTCACTGTACAGTAGTGGAATACAGGACCTAACGACGCAGGCAGGCAGGACCTAACGACGCTCCACAGGACCTAACGTCGCACGATATGACACAACAGGACCTAATGACGCAGGACCTAATGTCGCAGGACCTAATGCCTCAGGACCTAACGACGCAGGACCTAACGACGCAGGACCTAACGACCAAAGGACCCAACGACGCGGAACCCTTTAGGCAACTTTGTGTACTGTACTGGCTGACTGGTCTGGTACCTATGTATATGGTACAATCCGGATTCAGGGCCCTCCACATATTCTGCTGTGCTGTGTGTTGTTTACTCTGACCTAACTGACCGGTTGTTTTGGTTAGAAATCCCGCCTCTGTAACCTGCTTCTTTCCCTGATATGGTAAAGTGGCCGTTTATTGTTTTGGTTAGAAAGGGCCGCCTGTGTAACCTGCTCCTTCCCTTCATTTTGTAAAGTGACTGTTTATTGTTTTGGACTGGAGGGCCCCCAGTCCGGTTATTACCATGTATATAGGTACCGGTATGTCAAACAGGCTTGTCATTCTTATTCACGCAAAGTGCTTAATTTTAATAAAACCCGGTCAGCCGGTACCCGGCGTCTTTTTTGCCGGGTCCAGGACCGGCCGGTCCGGGTGACCCAAACCCGGCCCGGTTGCTTACTAGTTTAGAGGCCTTTGTCAGCATTAGGAATGCTGAAATGAGCTGTTTAAATTGCTCAGAGGTCTTTGTGTATCTTGCAGCCTTGAGAAATACTGAAAAGATATGTCAAAGCTGCTCAGAATCAGAGACCATTGTGGGATACATGACCGAACGTAATCAGGATCGAATGTAACATGGTTATTTCGTATCGAACGTAACTGCAATTATGTTACATTGGATCCTATAACTATGTTACATTCGATCTACAAATTACTAAGCTCAATGTAACATTGCCATTTACAAATTTAAAGGAGCAGGTTACAGAGGCATGTTGGGGGAACCAAAACAATAAACGAAAGTTAACAGACAGACAGATGTTAAAGGATTATGCAGGTTACTTTTATTTAAAGGCTGAAAGGAGCAGGTTATAGAGGCGTGTTGGGGGAACCAAAACAATAAACGAAAGTTAACACATGTTACAAGATTGCAGGTCATGTAATTGTGTCTTGGGTCTTTGTTTTGTACTCACCAACACGCCAAACTGTTTCTTCCTGTACATAAACGAAGCATTTCATCGGTTAACTCCTGAAATCAAAACACAACTGAAATAAATGTATGTTACATTCGAGCTTAGTAATTTGTAGATCGAATGTAACATAGTTATAGGATCCAATGTAACATAATTGAGGTTACGTTCGATTCGTAAAAACTATGTTACATTCGATCCTGATTACGTTCGGTCTGTCACCCACCATCAGACCATTGCAGCATTGTGCAGCATGATAAACTGATAAATGCTGAAAAGAGCTGTTGAAACTGTTCAGTTCAGAGGCCTTCGAGGTCGAGCAGCTTGAGCAGTTGAGAATCACAGAAAATGTTCAGAAATTGTTGAAACTATTCACGCCTTCGCTGAGCACGTTAAATAGGTACCGGTACTGAATTGAGCTGATACAACTGTTCAGAGTCCTTATTCGCAAGATGCAGACATGATAAATGCTAAAAACAGGAAAAGAGCAGTTGAAATTGTTCAGAGGGCTTCATCCAGCATGATAAATGCTGAAAATAACTGCTGAAACTGTCAATATTGACTTGACACATGTCTGCATCTCACTCAACAGCTCAATATTGACACATGTCGATATTGACAAAGTGCCGGACTGGTAAAAGACTGAAAGATGATCTATTTCTATTATGTCCGTTGGAACAAGTCCCTAAAAGGTGCCACCCTGCTCCATAGCGCGGGAAATTCAAATGATTTGAAAGACATGTAATTTGTACTGGAAAGGGTGGCAGATCAGATCTGCCACCTATATTTTGGCGGTAAATTCAAATCTGTTTTAACATTGAATACATGAATAGAGTAAGACTAATGAATTCATTGAATCAGAATAAATTATTTCTTATCGGTTTAACTCACTCATCCGTTATTGTTGTTGTTTTATCTATTCTGGGACTTCGAGCAGCACGTGAACAGCTAAGCTGACTGGTTAACTAGTCTGGGACTTCGAGCAGCACGCGAACAATTAAGCTAACTGGTTAACGAGTTTGGGACTTCGAGTAGCACGTGACCAGCTAAGCTGACTGGTTAACTAGTCTGGGACTTCGAGCAGCACGTGAACAGCTAAGCTGACTGGTTAACTAGTCTGGGACTTCGAGCAGCACGTGAACAACTAAGCTGATTGGTTAACTAGTCTGGGACTTCGAGCGGTTGAATCAAATTACATATTATCATATTTCCATAACAAATTGCGTGACACCGTGTGTTGCAGTATGTACGTGGGTACGTCAGTACGTACTAAATGGTCAAGGAGCTAGGGCAGTGGACTTAATAATGTAAACTTCTTACTGTAGTAGTCAGTTTGGCAGTTAACCAGTCAGCTTAGTTGTTCACGTGCTGCTCGAAGCCCCAAAATAGATAAAACAACAACAATAACGGATGAGTGAGTTAAACCGATAATAAATAATTTATTCTGAGTCAATTAATTACATATTAGTCTTACTCTATTGACAGATTGATGTATTCAATGTTAAAGCAGATTTGAATTTACCGCCAAAATATAGGTGGCAGATCTGATCTACCACCCTTTCCAGTACAAAAAACATCTCTTTCAAATCATTTGAATTTCCCGCGCTATGGAGCAGGGTGGCACCTTTTAGGGACTTGTGTCCGTTGGAAGCCTGTTTGCTTTACAAAGGCAGACTTACTGACTTAATTGTTAGCTAATAAAAACTGAAAAAGAAACAAACACAGAAACATGTTGTAATTGTTGTAGTACCGGTACCGGTAGTACTAAAACGGGAGTTATGTAATCTGGTAATGTACCGTCATCAGTGGTTACTTTGGCCACCGCGGTTACTTTGGCCAAATGCAATATGTTAATATAAATATGATTTTTTCTCAAAGTAGAAAATAGCAAAACGTAAAGTAGTGGCTCTGGTGAAGAGTATATATATCTGACATTATGCCATGTTACAAATAAAATAGAAATATATAGTATATGCCAAATATTTCTTCCCTTTTCTATATTTATACAAAAATCACATTTTTTATAAATTTCAAGTCTTGTGTGGTTAACATAATTACTCTTATAGTAACTCAGTGTTCTGCTGAGGTAAGTAAGTATATATGCCAGGCTTCTCATTGAGAAATAAAAATCGTAAAAAAAATCCGCAGTTACCATTGAAAAAATCAATTGATATTTTCGGGGTTACTTTGGCCAATAACATACAATTTTTCAAAATTCTAAATTTTTATATTAACTGACAAATTTCAATTAAAAATTAAATAAATCAATTTCACTGACATTTAGTAGAGGCCAGTAGGCACAGGCACCTCCCTGCTGCCCTGCATAAAATCAAAGTACCAGTACTGACTGTGGCTTAGGCCTATATTCAGTCTATCTATCTGTCTAGAGTAGATAGTATAGATTATCTAGATAGTCAGATAGTATAGCATACATCAGTACATAGTCCTAGGAACTCTAGCCTAAGTTTGTTAAAATAACGCATAGAAATAATGCCTAGGAATCATCAAAGGAAGTTAGGCTCGAGAAGGTATTCAGACTACTCAGAGGAGACGTTAGCGAAGGCTATATCGGATGCTAAGAGTGGGAGTGGAATTATTTCAATTCGCGCTATTGCGAAAGTATATGGGATTCCTAGAGCTACCCTACAAAACAAACTGAAAGGGAAACATTCAAGTCATTATGGGGCTCCTTATCAACTGTTTCCGGAGGAGGAAGATACTATCGTAGGATTAATAATTGTTTGTGCTGATTTCGGTTATCCACGTCATTACGGGAACTTGCATACATCATTTCTGATTACCTAAACCGTAAAGGAAGGAAAACTCGATTTAAGGATAACATCCCCGGTGAGGATTGGTGTTACCGTTTTCTTGAGAGGAAAAAGGAATTTTTAAGTAAACGTCAGGCGCAGAATCTAAAAACTGCTAAAGCGCAAACTACGATAGAAACAATAGAGTCATACTTCGACAACATTGAGAAGGTTCTAGAAAATGTTCCGCCGGAGAATATTTTAAACTTTGATGAAACAAATTTAAGTGATGATCCTGGTAGTATTAAATGTATATTTCGGAGAGGTGTGAAATACCCGGAAAGAATTATGAACTACAGTAGGGGAGCAATATCTCTTATGTTTGCGGGAACAGCTGCTGGGGATTTTATGCCTTTATATGTTGTTTATAAGGGAGTGGGAATGTGGTCAACATGGTGCGAGGGTGGGCCGCCAGGAACGAGGTATGGGAGGACCGATTCTGGATGGTTCGATAGTAAGACATTTGACGATTGGTTTAAGAAGATTGTGGTTCCCTGGGCAAGACGGATAGAGGGTGTTAAGGTCGTAATAGGAGATAACGTGAGTGCTCATTTGAACCAAGAAGTTTTGCGGCTTTGCTCAGAGAATAACATTAGATTCACGTTTCTTCCCGCTAATACGACACATATATGTCAGCCCTTAGATGTCGCCTATTTCGCCCTTTTAAAGAAGGCTTGGCGAGCGATAATCACTAAATATAAGAGGTCACACCCGCGAGCGTCTGTTGTAGAAAAGGATATCTTCCCAAGTCTGTTAACGGAACTGTTAACAGCCATTGATGCGAAATCAAAGCCGAATATACAAGCTGGATTTGCAGCATGTGGTATTGTACCAATTAACCGCACCCGAGTGCTGATGAAGTTGGTGAAATATCGAACTGATAAGGAAAGCCATGACTGTAGAGAGTCAGTTGGGCAATCTGTGATCAATTACCTCGAACAGATAAGAACATCGGATACTACTGATCAACCCAGGAAGAGGAGACGCAAGGTAGGCCTTGAGCCTGGCACATCGGTGACGCTGGAGGAGGTGGAGGCAATTCAAGCTGCAAATGCAGCTGAAATACTAGCTGGAAAGGAAGCATCAAAGGCTACAGCAAGGAACAAGGCATATGCTAGGAGAGTAGCATCAGCAGCAAAGCGAAGCCAAGTCAAAGCAGCCAAGCAAAAGCAGCCTGGAATCTCTACTGCCATAGCCATATCCAACCAAGGTCAACCAGCCGATCTACCTCAACTCAATACATCGAACCAAGGTCAACCAGCCAATCTACCTCAACTCAATACATCGAACCAAGGTCAACCAGCCGATCTACCTCAACTCAATACATCGAACCTAGGTCAACTAGCCAATCTACCTCAACTCAATATATCGAACCAAGGTCAACCAGCCAATCTACCTCAACTCAATATATCGAACCAAGTTCAACCAGCCGATCTACCTCAACTCAATACATCGAACCAAGGTTAACCAGCAGATCTACCTCAACTCAATACATCGAACCAAGGTCAACCAGCCGATCTACCTCAACTCAATACATCGAACCAAGGTCAACCAGCCGATCTACCTCAACTCAATACATCGAACCAAGGTCAACCAGCCGATCTACCTCAACAATCGACCAATGACATCAATGTCTATCCTTCAACATCCAAATCAATTGTCCCACGAGTAACCGGTGGTACTGATAGTAACTATTGCTACAAATGTCAGAAAGACTGGCATTGTGATATAGCTGAAAACCAGGCTATCTGGGTTTTGTGCGACATTTGCGATGAGAGCTGGGCATGTACTTCGTGCGTTGGTTTGACGTTTGATTATCATGATGACGAGTTTTTTTTGCGAAATCTGTGTTGAACCGTAACTCACAATATCAAGTCTAATATTTTATATTTTATCATTGCCATAACTGTTACTATACTTACTTTAACTCTAGAACGGATTGAATAATACAAGATATACAATATGATGCTACAGACCTGTAATATTACAGAATTAAATATATATACTGTCAGTGTCAGACTGTATTGACCATAAATTTGGTCAATGAGACGAAATCAAAAGTACTTTCTGACTTTAGTGTGTAATGTAGTCCGATCGGGCTATATTACCTTATATGGTAATAATCTTCCTTATAGCCCGATTGGGCTACATAATTATAGCCCGATCGGGCTACATAATTATAGCCCGATTGGGCTGTTTTACCCTACCTGCCTGCCTGCCTACTGTACGTCAACATCCCAAACGGACAAAAACTCATACCAATGTAACAGAAAATTTTCACTCCCCATGTGAGCGTATTCAATTCCGCCTCACCAACCCCCATAAAGTTGGGTCAGCGAGACCCTTAAGCAATATTGGGAGTACAAGGTTGATTACCAATCAACCTTGTATCACCCCAATAAGCGGGGCGACAAACCCCAAAGGGACACACACACAGCGGGGGTCAGAGGTTACACCTCCGGGAGGGAGAGAGTGACAGCAGCGGGCGGAGGCACTCCCAGAGAGATGGGAGGGTGAGAAGTGAGTTATTAGCCAATGGGGGGAAGGCATCCACTGAGTAACGTAATGCGGCCAACCAGTGCAATATATATTATCATTCGTTGTGCCAATTCATTCACTTCAGTAAGTCAGTTAGTTAGGGCAGTACCGGAACTCTAATCACCATCTCTGTCTACTGTCAGCAATATTAAGCCATTTTACCGGTACATTCTATCACTCACTTTAACTGTGCTATATTTTATATCTTATATCATACCCTTACGTCTATATACATCGATCAATCAACAACCCAGAACTCTTTTCAGATACACACGGCGGGGACGCGTAGATTAGACACCGGATAAACCGGGATCCTCGGTGGATCCCGTCACAGTGATTAGATCCAACCAGCTGCCCTGAGAGATTAGAACCAACTGTTGCCCAATAGAAGCCAAACTCTAACTAACTGTCAGCCAGATAAAGATGAGTCGAGAGAGAGAAACGACACCGCCGCGGACCCCGGACGATGATAAAGACCTAACGATCCGCGAGGCTGCGACGCGACGGTACCGACCCACGACGCCGGGTTCGTCGGCCACAGGCGATCCAGCAATCCAAGAGGAGGGGGGCCGTCTACAACGAGGAGACGAGTCGAGAGAAGGGAGAGACGAGTCGAGAGAGGAGAGAGACGAGTCGACACACAGCGGCGGTCGACGTGCCGATGTCGCCGGCCAGCCACAGGCCGAGGGCGACGGACGGCCCACTGGAACGGCAACGGTGGGGCCGCCGGTACGACACCGGACACGGAGGGATAAAGGAGAAGTCGGCGACGAGGACGTCGGGGTCAGCGACCGGCTCCGACGAACCTACGCCGCGACCCGGAAACAGCTAAGAGAAGCCAAAGGAGGGGCCAAGATAGACGAGGTGAAGTTAAAGAAGCGGCTAGGTGAGTCGAACAAACATTTTGATTACTAAGTGCGCTTCGGGCAGGGAGAACTAGCCGATGAGAGAGCGAGAGGGGTTGCCAGCGAACTGTTTGAACTATGGGAATGTAGGGGTTTGGAACCTAGCGTAGTGTACGTAGGGCCATACTTAGTTGATGCCCGGGGAGTAAAATTGGTGGGTTGGAGGAGACTGCAGGAGAGCGAATCCGAGGTTAACCCCGAGGATTCGGTCTCGTCGGTCAGAGAAAATTCCGGGAGGAGGGGGAAAGTTAGTAGGATGGGAAGGCGACGGGAGTCCGTCGCAACCGATAAGTCTGCTACATCCTCCGCAAAAGAAAGAAGGGTGCGGGAGATAAATCTGGCGTATAAATCGACAATTGCGGCGCTAGACCAGAAAGAGTTAGAGAGGGAGTGTAGAGAGAGAGCCGAGGAGTGTAGAGAGCGGGAGATGAGAGTAGATGACGAGCCGGCGAGGTGTTTTGAGATGGTTGCGAGAGGGGCAGAGTTGGCCGAGCAGAGTATACGAGGGGATAGAGAGAGAGAGATAGAGGGTAAGCGCGTGCGGAATGATTTGCATGCCCGGATAGGGAGGGATAGGGGATAGGGTACCGTAGTAGATATTTTACATGGTAGTAGTAATTTAAATTTAAATCCAAATAATAATATTAATTCAAATATAATTACGCAAAATAATTCAAATAATTTAAATCTAAATACACAAAATAATTTAAATAATAAACCCGTTTCAAATTCTAATAATTTAATTGATCTGGAGGATTTAATCGATTTAACAAATAATACTGGTAATGGTGCTATTAATATGAGCGTGACGGACGTGCATAGCCCGGCAAATGAGGGCCTGGTAGGCCACGGAGTTAGTAGGCAGGAAGTGGCGGGGTTGAGTCAACCCAATGAGGGCCTGGTAGGCCACGTAGTTAGTAGGCAGGAAGTAGCGGGGTTGAGTCAACCCGAGGTGGGCCTGGTAGGCCACGCAGTAGTAGAGGAAGAGGCGGGGGTGAATAGACCCAGCCGCAGTAGAGTTAGTGCGTCGACTAGAGAGGGGTGTAGAAGTGAAGTAAGAGATAGTGAAGTTAGATGTGGCGAGTGGGGGGGGGGGGGGGGGGGCTACGGGCGCCCCACCACGGAAGATTAGTGGCGAGAGAGGGGGGGGAGAGAATGCCCCACAAGAGGGGAGCAGAAGTGTAGTAAGAGATAGTGAAGTTAGAAGTAGCGGGTGGGGGGGGGGGGGGGGGGCTACGGGCGCCCCACCACGGAAGATTAGTGGCGAGAGAAGGGGGGTAGAGAATGTCCGACAAGAGGGACGCAGAAGTGTAGTAAGAGATAGTGAAGTTAGAAGTGGCGGGTGGGGGGGGGGGGGGCTACGGGCGCCCCACCACGAGAGATTAGTAGCGAGAGAGGGGGGGCAGAGAGTGTCCCACAGGCGTCGGCGGATAATGCGCGGGGCAAGTTAGGTGAACCGCGGCACCCGACGACGGAGAATAGTAGGGGGATGGCGAGTATCCCCAGGAAGGTCCAACCGGACAGAGTAGAGTCAGATGTTAGCGCCGAGAGTGGGCGAGCGAGAAGATGTCGAGTCAGAAGAGAGAAGAAGATTAGTAGAGTTTAACCGAGAGGTCGAAGATAGAAGAAGATTAGTAGAGTTTAATCGGAGAGGTCGAAGAGAGAAGAAGTGAAGATAATAGAAGAGTCGTTGCTAGGAGCAACCGGAGAGCGAGGACGGATAGCGAGCCGTCGATAGTAGAGATGGAGTTAGGGAGTCAGTGGGGTCGAACTTCGGGAGATTGCCGTCGCCCCGGAGAAACGCACCGCACGCCAAGAGAGGGGTACAGGACGTACCGATACGAAGACGAGAACAGGAGAGGGGATCGAAGAGAAACTTCCCGACGGGATATAGCTGCCGATCGAGAGTACGGTAGTCGCGGGGAGATTCGAGATTCGCGAGAATTAAACTTCGGTTCGGAAGGGCACATGCAGACTGCAGGACATACTGTAGGCCTTACTGCACATACTATTATAGGCCATGCTGGGAGAGATAGAGTAGGCGATAGGGTAGCGCGGACGACGGGATTAAACCCGGAAGTCGCGGAGTACATACCGGTAGGTAGGCAAGAAGTAGATAGGCCTATATCGGTACCGGTACAGCAGCATGACTATAATACACAGGGACATAACATATATCCAGGGGAGGGGAGAGTTATTGCAGATAGATGTATGGGCCCCAATATATTAACATCAACCCCAGTACCAAACATACCGGTGGGGGGGGGGGGGGGGGACAGGGTGACATTCCCCCATTACAATATCAACAATATACTCGAACAGCAATAAGAACATCGAACCCCCTGGACGAGAACAGGTCGTGCGACACGGAAATATGGAGGGGGCCGTTACCCCCAATGATATATCCGACGCAACAAGTAGATCAACAGATAGGACGAACGGACCGCACCCAACAGGAGAATCTGTACAGCATCCATCGAACCCATTGGAAGCACAGGCGATGGGAATGGCGACGCTAATCGATGCATTAAAGACCAGGATCGAGTTACCACCAGTCGAGCCATTTAAATTCGACGGAAGTAGGCCGGAAGAATACCTGCAGTTTCGGCGCATGTACAGTAACGAGATATTAAGTAAGAACTTGACGCAGGCGGAGTGCCTAAAATATCTACAGGTGTATACAGGAGGCCCAGCATACGACATCGTGAGGCAGTACCAGGGCATCGAGGGCGGCTTCACGACAGCATGGCGGGCGCTAGACAGGGAATACGGACACCCAGCCAAGATCATCCGGCAAACCCTGAGAGGTATAACATCGGGTGGCCTACAGGATAACCCCGTTAGCATAAAGACCTTTGCGAACAAGGTCGAGAAGGCGTTAATCGTGTTAAAGACGCTAGACGCGCCATACGAACTCAACGCATCTAATAACATCACCACGATAGCGCAGGCACTGCCGATCTGGCTGCGGAGCAAGTGGAGGAAGATCGCCTTCTCCACTCGGGAGAAGAAAGGTGCGGAACCGGGCCTAGAAGAAATGTCGAGCTTCCTAAACTATGAAGCCGAATTAATTACAGACCCAGTCTATAGTGAGGATAGTTTGGGGAAGGCGCCAAAGACCGAATACAACAGGCCTAGACCCGAACATAATCCGACAGATCCATTCTCGAGAGTAAGACAGTCGCTACCACACGCGGCCACACAGGGGGCTACAAGCCCACAGTTAGCTGGGAGTAGGGCCACACCGTGGCAGGGACAGAAAGAAAATAACACCATAAATAAACATAATCCCAACATACCCAGTAGGCCGAGTACAGATAACCAAAACACTAAATCGGTAGATATAAACCTACGCGCGATACGTGAAGGACTATATAGGGAACGCTATAATCCAGGATTCGAATGTCAATTACATCGGGACGGAACCCATAAGACCATGAGTTGTAAGCACTGGCAAGCGTTGCCCAAACAAGATCGTATAGCCTACACAGACGCAAACGGACTATGTCATCGATGTGTGGTAGAAGGACACAGATCCGGAGAGTGTAGAGAAACAGCGAGAGAGTACGAGACTGGAGGCCAAACAATGGCTACAAGCACGACAGTGGCAAGAAAGAAGAGAAAAGTACTACTCGGGGTAGTACCAGTGAAGATATCAGGAGAGGGCGGTCGATCAGTAACGACATTAATGCTGGTCGACAGCGGAGCAGCCTTCACGCTGGTGGAGAACTGGGTGGCCGAAGAGATAGGGCTAAAGACGAGGCCGAATAGAATGGCGGTAACTACCGTCTCAAGTAAAGATGAGGTCCTGGAGATGAGGACGGGACGGTGCAGGATATCAGCGATTGCACCGGGATGCGACTATGGGGCGACCATCGACCCCATCCACGTGATAGAATCGATAAATATCAACGCCAGGCGACCAACCAACATCGAAGTCGAACAATATACATTCCTGGACGGTATCGATTTCTCAATACCAGAGGTGGACGTTAGGAAGGTATCCATTATAGTAGGAATGGACTGCCCGACGGCCCACGAGAGAACACAGACGGTCTTCGGCGAAGACAGGCAGCGGGACCCGACGGCGATCCTCACGCCGTTCGGATGGACGCTTAGCGGCCCAGTTAAAACCAAGATTCCATCCAGAGTGACGGAGACATCAGGGTGCATGTTACCAGGCACCGTAGACGCAGAGGACGCAGAAGAGAGACCAGAAACGGTAGATAAGCCAGATGGGGAAGTAGAAGTAAGAGAGTGGGCGGAGGAGAATGGATTTCCCAGCAAGTATCGGTATGGAGATGGAGAGGAGCGGACGGCGAGATGTCCGGAGGACAAACCGGAGGAGTGTCCGGTGGAGTGTCAGGAGGACAATAGTCCGGAGGAGTGTCCGGAGGAGTGTTCAGAGAGTGTCCGGAAGAGACGCCGGTCCGGTTGAGAGGCATACCGACAAGGGGGAGGTCGAGTAAGAAGACAGGATGGAGAGGGGTAGGATTACTATTGTTCGTCCTGTTCTATCTATTCTTCCGATTTCTTTCATTCTGCCGCCGGGAGACCAATGAAGGGTGGCATTCTGCTGCCAGGAGATCAGGAAGTTAAGAAGGCGGCGGAGAGACCCGATTTAGGGTGGCGGAAGAGGGAGAACCAATTCCTGGTGAGTTGGAATTGGCGAGGAGAGTGGGTCGAAGATAAGAGGACGCTACAGGGGGCAGTGGGAGAGTGCCTCATGGAAGAATCGATGGAAGATCGAGGGGAGTTAGAGTTTAGTCGTCCAATATTTGGACTGAGGGGGGTGGGAATGAGGGCGAGACGCCCTTCCCACAAAATTAATTATTTAATTAAAAATAAATAATAAAAATAATTAAATAATAAAATAAGTAGAAAGTTAGATAAAGTAAGTAAGTAGAAGTCAGAAGTTAGTAGAAGAGTAGTAGAGTAGTTAGAAGTTAGTAAGTTAGAAGGCGGCGGGGTATAGGGAGTGTGGCATATTAACATGCCACGAGTAGTAGAGGGGTTGTGGGCACCGGAAGCGCCACGTAGAAAGTAGTAGCAGAGAGTGGTTGTGGGCACCGCAAGCGCCACGTAGATAGAGGTAGTAGAGAGAGGTTGTGGGCACGAAGCGCCACGTAGAGGTAGTAGTAGAGTGGTTGTGGGCACCGCAAGCGCCACGTAGATGGAGGTAGTAGTAGAGTGGTTGTGGGCACCGCAAGCGCCACGTAGATGGAGGTAGTAGCAGAGGTGGTTGTGGGCACCGCAAGCGCCACGAAGATAGAGGTGGTAGTAGAGTTAGAGGTAGCAGTAGAGTTAGAATTAGTAGAGAGTTAGAGAGTTCTAGTTAGAGTTAGTAGAAGTTAGAGGTTTTTAGTTAGAGCTAGAAGTAGTAAGAGTTAGTAGACTTAGTAGAGCTAGTTAGAGTCGGAGAGTTAGTAGAGAGTAGGAGAGTTAGATAGTTAGCAAGTAAGTAGTAAGGTAGATAATATGATAGCACAGGGGTAGCATTAGAGATTAGGGCCTTAGAGAGTGATAGAGAGTAGAGGAGTATGGAGAGGAGCTGCTGGCGAGAAAGAGTGCAGGAGAGTGCGATTCAGGTGTGGGGAGAGAGTAAGAGCGGAGTTAGAGCGGAGTTAGAGTGGTGAGAGTGTTGGGGAAACAAAAATTGTGTGAGAGTCCACGATCGGCCCGACACGAGACGCCAGAGGGTAGTGACATCATACCCATAGGGAGCGGCCTGGAAAGCCGACTCCAAGAAAAAATAACTCCACCCCACACCCGATAGTAGATCGAGTTCCAGCGGAATTGAAGCGCACTTAGAGGTTGATGCTATCTTCTCACCGGGAAGATAGCATGGGGGGGAGTGTGAGCGTATTCAATTCCGCCTCACCAACCCCCATAAAGTTGGGCCAGCGAGACCCTTAAGCAATATTGGGAGTACAAGGTTGATTACCAATCAACCTTGTATCACCCCAATAAGCGGGGCGACAAACCCCAAAGGGACACACACACAGCGGGGGTCAGAGGTTACACCTCCGGGAGGGAGAGTGTATAGTACGTTATCCATTTATGTAATGTGATTTACAACACTCTCTTACAATGCTTTGTGTTTTTCCCATTCGGTGCAGTTTATTGCTGTTAGTAGCTTTCAGCTATTACATAGGCCTAGCGTACCGTGCTGCACTTGTATATTTTAAGTTGCTATACCAGTATAAGGTGGTGGGTTCGACGTGAAGTGTGTTGTATCGACTGATAACTGGATAATGCAATATTAATAATTAAATATTCCTATTATTAACCAACTATGTCTGCGCTTTATATTTGGCCTTGTATATAGTACGCCTTGATTGCAAAACCCTATTAATGATTAAAGTCTTACACAATCTTCGAACCGGATAAAGGACGTTGTTTCTTTGGTACATTCTGCTGTTCTACCAGCTGTTGGTACACTAATCGCCTATCTGCCTATCAATACTGCAATATCAGAATATGAATGAGTGTTGTTACTTCTTGGTTTATATTTAACCTAACCTAATTGCCTAACACAATTAATAAAGCCTAGTCTACCTGCATACCTGTACTGGTACGCCATTTCAGCCTTTGTTGCAACTCTTCTGCCGGTTGACCGGTTATTAGCCAGAACCGAGACCACTATTCCTGCAGATAATTTGGGCCTGTCTGCCTGTTCAGCTGTTGCCTATATTAATTCAGTACCGGTAATTAAAAGGACCACCCTTCAGCCCTTCCGCTGTATCAGTACACATACCTATACCTGTTGCCGTGGGGGCCATACTGTGCCTGTTTAGGAGCCAGCCCGTTTACATTATTATATTATTTTGCATACCTCTGTACCTGTATGTATACAGGCTGACAGGTACCGGTACCAACAATATATTTATCAACCTGCCTACCGGTTTTACTGGCCTACATGTGGATGTTTTGATGGCTGGAAGGACCGCAACCAGTACATTGTGGATAGGCCTATGAGTATACACATTTCTCCATTTCGATATACCTATTCAGTTGGGCTATTCGCTTAGTCGGATTTGTTTAATAATATAATATATAAATATGGAAGTAGATGAAATATAAGGTCGACGCACTGCAGAGAGAGGTAAGTCTACCAAATTAATAGCAGATTTGGAGCACTTTAGAAATATGAATGAAAATGAAGTAGAATCAGATGAATTTGCTTATTATATAGATTTAGCTGACCAGCAATACCAGATATTAAATCAACTAGACTCAGAACTTATTGAGTTGGGTTACAAAGATACAAGTAAATCAACCCATAACCAGGATTTATATAAAGTTATTTTTAAGTGCCGTCGAATGTTGTCACGTGTTGACAATAAACCATTTCTGGCTGCTCAGTCATGCCATGAGAGTGAAGAGAGCTCCTCATCTAGATTTAAAAATCCAACCAGTGGTTTACCTAAAATAACCTTACCTACTTTTAATGGGGAATTTTTATGCTGGAGGCCCTTTTGGGATCAGTTTAAAGCTTTAATTCACACTCGAGAAGGGTTGGATGATATACAAAAGTTTGTATACCTTCGCAGTAGTTTAGATAAATCAGTTTTGGAATCTTTATCAGGCCTTGCAGTTTCATCTACTAATTATGAAGCAGCTATTAACATTCTAAAAAGGCGTTATGGGAACCCTAACCTGTTAATTGGTTTATATGCTAGTAAGCTGTGTGCATTACCTTCTATTAAAGAAAATGATTTAAATGGGTTTCGAAAAATTATGGATACATTTGAATCATCCCTTCGGGAAATTCGCCAATTGGCCACTGAAATTTTTACTTCACCAGAAGAACCAGCAGCAGAAGCTGTCACTATTGAGGCCTCTAATGATTTAGCCTCCTTATTGTTAGCACCATTACTTCTCCAAAAATTACCTAGTGAAGTGGTATTGGTGTGGAATCGTATGCATTCTCATAAGAGATTTAATTTAAAGGCTTTATTAGAGTTTGTGCGACAGGAGTTGGAGTTCCGTGAATCACTTGCTTTTAATATCAAGAGCTGTAACAGTGAGTCATCTACTGTGCCTTATTACCATAGGCCTAAGAGTTCCACTGCATCTGCATCTGCCTTACCAATATCAGATGTTTCTGGTAGGAAACCTATTACAGGATGTCCAGCTTGTCATTCTCAAGACCCGATGCATAAACTTAGAACTTGCCCTAATTTTATTTCCCGTGAACCATTTCAGAGAGCCAAACTTGTACAATCTTCTAATTTATGTAAAAATTGTACAGGTCCGCACCGATTCAATGAATGCCCATCCAGTACAAATTGCTTTAAATGTAATGGTCGACATAATACTCTGCTATGCTACAATAAGTTCCCCAGGACTTCTCAAAATTCCTGGCCAACTAATTCAAAGGGTGTAAATGGAAGTAAGCCTTTAAGTCACACATCCAATCCCTTTCGACCATCAAATCCCTTTACTCACTCAACTAATACAACTAACTCAGAAATGACAAAATCTGCAGTTGGTAATAACCAAAGTAACCGTCAAAGTATGCAACCCTCAAATACATTATCAGTTAGTAATGTGATGCAGTCTAATGCAGATGGTATTATTTTTGTTAAGTTAGCCAAGGCATATATAACCTCTCCTGATCATTCTATTGGGAAATGGGTTCATATCTATTTAGATGCTGGGTCAAAACGATCCTATATCCAATCCAGTTTAGCTGCAGACTTATTACTTCCTTCTTTAGAATCATCAATACTAACAACTGGGTCATTTGGAAACAATATTTCCACCATTGAATCAAACCATGTTAGTTTCAAGCTTTTCAGCCAGTATCATGAACAACCAATATGTCTAAGTGCAGTGCATGGACTGCTAATAAACTCTGTCCGACAATGAGACAAGAGAAGGTTATTAAATTCCCTCACCATCTTACCAATATTGCAAACTTTGCTGATGATTTTGATGGAGGTGAGAGGGATATTTCCATACTTATAGGAGCTGATCAGATCTGGTCCGTTACTGGTGAAGCCTATAAGTATCCGAAATGTCCAACAGTTGTTGAAACATTTTTGGCACAGTTCTTTCTGGTCCATTCTTCGGTTCTGTTTCTAATATTAACAGCATTTATCCATCTTTGTTAATAACTGAACCAAGCAATGTGATACAACCTTGGAACCTGGAGTCAGTCACTCAACTTTGGAATCTGGAGTCAGTTGGAATCAAAGAACAGGAAGTTAACTGTGCACCTTATCCTCCACCTGTGGTCTCTACTGAGAATCCTCCACATTATCAAGTAAGATTACCATTTAAGTGTAATAAACGACCATCCTCTAATTTAACAGGGTAATGCCACAACAAAAGAAAATGTTATTATCTCTTTCTTCCAATGAATGTAGTATTTATAATGAAAAGTTTGCCAAGCTTATTTCCCAAAATATAATTGAACCAGCAGCAACAGATAATGATGTCGGATTTTTCCTTCCACACCATTTAGTTTTCAGTTCAAATAAGTACCGTATTGTGTTTAATGGATCAGCGTGTAATTTTGAAGGTGAAAGTATAAACTCGTGCCTAGACCCTGGTCCAAATCTCCTAGCATCAATGGTTGATGTTCTGTTACGAGTTCGATTATAATTGAACCAGCAGCAACAGATAATGATGTCGGATTTTTCCTTCCACACCATTTAGTTTTCAGTTCAAATAAGTACCGTATTGTGTTTAATGGATCAGCGTGTAATTTTGAAGGTGAAAGTATAAACTCGTGCCTAGACCCTGGTCCAAATCTCCTAGCATCAATGGTTGATGTTCTGTTACGAGTTCGATTGCATCCTTATATGGTAGTTGCTGATATTGAGGCAGCCTTTCATCAGGTCGAAATCCATCAGGATGATAGACAGTGGGTTAAATTAATGTGGAATGGTAAAGCCTATCAATTTAAATATTTACCCTTTGGTATAGCACCTAGTTCTTTTTTATTACATTCCACTGTTTTATTTCATGTCTTAGAACAAGATCAACCAGATTTTCAGAACCGTTTTATTGAGTCTATATATTGTGATGATGTACTTTATAGTCATGATAATCAGTTACAGGCTGAAAACTTCTTAAGAAATGCTATTTCTATGTTGGCAAATGCTGGAATGAAACTTAAACCAGTCACTAACCCTAAAAAATTATTAGGTGTATCATGGGATTCAACCCAAGATGTAATATTTGTTGACACATCTCATCTGAAATTACCTACTAGCTTTACCCGCCGAGAGTTGGTAAAGATGTCTGCTCAGGTATTTGATCCACTTGGGTTATTATGTGCTTGGACGATAGTGATTCGTCTAATTCTTCAGAAGTCATGGGAATCTGGGGAAGGATGGAATGCGACAGTTTCAGAGCCTCTGCAATGTCAATGGTCAAAGTGGTTGGCAGAGGCTGGAATGGTAATATATTTCCCACGCTGTGTCTACTTTTCTCAGGATTGTTCCATACACATATTCTGTGATGCTTCTTCTTCTGCCTATGCATTTTTGGCCTATATAGCTCACCCCAATAGAGTACCAATATTGTTCTATGGGAAATCTAGAGCTGCCCCACACAAACCAGGTCTTTCAACACCCCGCCTTGAGCTTATGGCTTGCCTACTGGGTAGTCGATTTGCCAACCATATTAATAAGGAGATATGTAAACCTTATAGGATGCATCTATGGACTGATTCACTTTGTGCCTTATTCTGGATTCGCAAAGGTTCAGCCAAAAAGGATATTTTTGTAAATAATAGACTCTCTGAAATAAACAAAAATACAGAATCAGCAATGTGGCGTTATGTTTCCACAACCCAAAATCCCGCAGATATTCCTTCGCGTGGGTGTAGCCTATCTAGGTTGGCAGTAAATTACTTATATTTGAATGGACCTGAGTTTCTCAGATATCCAGAGTCATCATGGCCAATTGAGCCTACACCCCCTCCTCAACTTTTAACCATTGAAGCCATAGAACCATTGTCAGAATGTTCTTTACTGAAGCTAGAGGATTATTCAAACATTAATAAACCTGTTAGGATATTAGCCTGGATATTCCGATTTGTACATAATATAAAGAATCCAAAATCAATGACAAAAGGATCTTTGTCTGGTTCTGAACATAGTTATTCATTGAACTACCTTATTTCGATAGAACAACATCGCCATTATGTAAAAGAAATCAAGTCACTGAACTCTAATTCGAACAATTTAAGTCAGAGCTCCTCCATTTGGTGCCTTCATCCAGTAGTTATGAATAATTTACTTATGATGAAGCCTCGTACCAATGAGCCTCCACTTCCTATACTTCCTTGTAGAAGTTACCTAACTAAACTTATTGTATATGATATTCATAGTTGTATTCTGCATCAAGGTGCTGAAGCAACCTTAGCTCAGGTTAGAAGAAAATATTGGATACCTCATGGAAGGTCGTTGGTACGTCAATTGATTTATAATTGCAAACCTTGTCTTCGTTACCGAGCTCAACCTTATGATACTTCAGAATCATATCTTCAGCCATTTAGAAGTCAACCAATAGCGCCATTTACTAAATCTGGACTTGACTTTTTTGGACCCTTGTATTTAGAAAATAACACTAAGGTTCAGTGTTTATTGTTTACATGTGCAGCTACAAGAGCTGTACATCTTGAGTTGGTTGATGATGGTTCCGCAGCCAATACACATCTTACTATACGAAAATTCTTAGCCCGATGTATACCACCTTTGTATCCTGTTGAGTTATACTCAGATAATGCTCGAACATTCACCAAATTGTCAACTATGAGATTCCCAAGTCACCTTGTTACATGGAAATTCATACCAGCAAGATCCCCACATTGGGGTGGGTGGTGGGAGCGCCTAGTTCGACTAGCCAAAACATGTTTGCGAATATCGTGTCATGGTCGTAAGTTTACGAGATCCCAGTTGGAAGCAGCTCTAGTAGAGTCTGCAGCTGTAATGAATTTGCGTCCTTTAACTGCTTCTTCTGACGACCCAAATGATTCATCAGCTATAAGCCCTAGTGACTTTTTATATGGATCTCCACCTACTGATAATGTTTTTGATTACTTTGCTGTTGATTCTAAAGTTATTCGTAACAAACTTCTACTTCGTGATAGATTTGCCAGAATATTCTGGAAACACTGGCATGAACGATACCTTGCGTCATTACGTACATGGAGAACTGTTGGCAATGATCCAAAGCGTGTGCCCTCGGTTGGAGATCTTGTATTAGTCAAGGAGAAGGCTCCACGAGGACAATGGCCTTTAGCACGCGTTACACATTTATTCTTAAGTCGAGATAGTTCACCACGTGCAGTTGAAATTAAACTACGTGGCCATACAACAACGCGCTCATCTCATTTGTTGATCCCTCTAGAGAGTGACCCTGGATATACTGATAGAGTTGGGGGTCAACCATGCCTAGCTCGACCAAGGATAGTAATAAACAATCTAGTAGTCGTGGGGGCAAAGACACTTTACGAAAGAATGTCTCCACAACAACTGTAGTAACCCCACAACCAATACCTACACCTGTATACACCACCTTAAAAGGTCGCGTTATTAGGAAACCTCAAAAACTGGGAATACCCTAAGATGGAAAACAAACTTTTTATAACAAGAAATTTTTTATCCTTAGATTGAAAGAAAACTTTATATCGCAATAAATTTTTTGCGACGTGGGGGGATGTATAGTACGTTATCCATTTATGTAATGTGATTTACAACACTCTCTTACAATGCTTTGTGTTTTTCCCATTCGGTGCAGTTTATTGCTGTTAGTAGCTTTCAGCTATTACATAGGCCTAGCGTACCGTGCTGCACTTGTATATTTTAAGTTGCTATACCAGTATAAGGTGGTGGGTTCGACGTGAAGTGTGTTGTATCGACTGATAACTGGATAATGCAATATTAATAATTAAATATTCCTATTATTAACCAACTATGTCTGCGCTTTATATTTGGCCTTGTATATAGTACGCCTTGATTGCAAAACCCTATTAATGATTAAAGTCTTACACAGAGAGAGAGTGACAGCAGCGGGGGGAGGCACTCCCAGAGAGATGGGAGGGTGAGAAGTGAGTTATTAGCCAATGGGGGGAAGGCATTCACTGAGTAACGCAATGCGGCCAACCAGTGCAATATATATTATAATTCGTTGTGCCAATTCATTCACTTCAGTAAGTCAGTTAGTTAGGGCAGTACCGGAACTCTAATCACCATCTCCGTCTACTGTCAGCAATATTAAGCCATTTTACCGGTACATTCTATCACTCACTTTAACTGTGCTATATCTTATATCTTATATCATACCCTTACGTCTATATACATCGATCAATCAACAACCCAGAACTCTTTTCACATACACACGGCGGGGACGCGTAGATTAGACACCGGATAAACCGGGATCCTCGCGGAGTTTTTCAAAAAATTTAATTATTTATTAAAAAAACAAAGTAGGCCGCTATATGGTTATCGTTCGCCAATCGCTCATAATCATCAGGGACTGGCTTCGAATTGAATCGAAAGCAATTTTTCATCTTCGATTTCCCATATATTTTTCGATTCGATTTCGATTCGACTCAGGTAAAAAATTTCGACTTCGATTCGATTATTCGACCTTTACATATTAACTTAATTAATAATTACTTGTCATTAAATATACATTATAAATTTTATTCTTAAATTGTTACTTTTTCGCTCGAATATACCCCAAAATCAGGAGAAAATTAGTACTTCTTTCCCTAGGGAAAAAAGTAACCCATTGGAATGCATTGATTTTACTTTTTCCTGGCGAATTATTTTTGATTTTACCTATCCTGGCGAATTATTTTTGGTGGAATTTCTTAAATTTTATTACATGTGTTGAAAGAGCACCGAAGTAGAAAAGGTTTGCAAGTTTTCCTACTCCCTGCAATCCAATTAGCCCTGATCGCTACGGCCAGCGGGCGAGCGGCCGGAGGTTCATTGGAGCATGTGCCTCAATTCTATATAACGAATATGGTGGAATATAGCGGTTAAACAAAGTAACAAAGGTTTGGACGACAAGGACATAACCGTTAAACTAACTGAGAAACGAATGTTAGGACATTCGGTTTCTTTAGTTTCAGAAAATTAATATTGATTCTGCTTTTAAATTTGTTTATTTATATAAAGTGGAAAATATTTATCAGTATGACTGTAGCTGATTAAATTTATAAAGGCATTCCTTGCTTGACAGGGCAGCACATTAATTCAACTAGGCGGCAAAAGTGCGGCCCATTTCATTAGTGCCATTGTTACACAAGGCCATGCCATGTTGACTTATGGAGTTGGAGAAATTGGACAATAACTTCTGCAGATGGCAGGTGTACTGAAACTGCAATTCAGAAAGTCACCATACACACCATCTGTATTTTTACTGTGCCTGTCAATCACTCTCAAGCTCTGCGGGATTCCAATATTAGCATGGCCTATAGATGTTTGAAGTAGCCGCCCTGCTCTTTGAGCTTAGTCTACCCGCCTTGCCGCCCTGCTCTTTTTTCCTTTAGGTATGTCCGGAGCCCATTTTGGCACTTAGAAGGATAATTGAAGAGTTATCAAAAAAGAAAGACAGGCATCTGGCTGTTATCTTTGTTGACTTCTTCAAGGCCTTTGATTCAGTCTCTCGCTCACGTATGTTCAGCATACTTTCATTATATGGGATTCCTGATGAAATTATTGCAGCAATCAGATCAGTATACGATGGTTCGACAACATTTGTGTCTACTGTTGACGGTGACACAGAACCATTTGAAGTATTATGGGGCGTCCTCCAGGGAGACACACTTGCACCATTCTTGTTCATAATTGTAGTTGACTATTTTCTACGCATGTCCTTAGATCATCATAATGATGATGGGGTGATGATATCTCCACCTACTGGCTCCAGAAGTCGAGGAAATCCTGCCAAGTACCTAACTGATCTAGACTTTGCTGATGACTTAGGAGTACTCTCAGAATCACTAGAGGGAGCCCAACGGCTCCTCAGCTCATTAGAACATGCTGCTTCTAGTGTTGGTCTTTTTATTAACTCCAGAAAGACCAAAATTTTGACAGTTAACTTTGAAAGTCCTCAGCAAGTCTCTGATCGGATGAGCATAAGCTCAAAATATGGTATGCTTGAGCATGTGGATGACTAGTGCAGGCCGCTCTAAATGCTGCCTGTGAAACAGCCTTGGCCGCTCTTTTATATGCGGCTTGGCCGCCTTCCGTGTGTCTACGCCTCCATAGGCATTTCTTGCTCCTTTGCAGTTGTTTTACATAAGTCGGATAATGAGTTTTATTATTCCCCTTAATGGTTTTAAAAGGCACAAACTGATCAATTCCTGCTTTTAACACCATACAAAAATTACCCCAAAAATCATTTATGGTAGTACACGAGCTATATAAATGATGCCAATCAATATTATCCAGATAGGCAGAAAAATTTGTAAAATCTCCTTTGGCAAAATCGTAAAACCCCAATGGTTTACATTGGGCAAATTGCCCGGGCGCTAAAATATTAAAATACACCGAATCATGGTCACTCGTAGAAAACGGTTCGTCAACTGACACACTAGATACAACTAATTCGTCTGTTGTGAAGACTAAATCTAGGACATTTTCATTACGTGTTTTTTCAAACTGCAGTTGGGTGAGACCGTTTTCTAAAACCATGACCAACATTGCATTATACAGGTCGGAATCCGGAAATGAGAATTGATTCCAGTCAAAATAAGGTAGATTAAAATCTCCTGCAATTACACAGGGCGATTTTATATCACAAAGTTCAGATAGTGCTAAACACAAGTTGTTGTTAGCACTCTGTGAAATATCAGGCGGCCGATAAACAGAAACGATCCGTAATGGATCATTTCCTATAAGGTCAACTGCTACTATTTCCGCTTCATCATACAGCTGAGATAAACAAACCTTTATACACTTAATATAATTGCTGACAAGGATAGCCACCCCACCACCTCTACTTGGGCGGTCATTTCTAAATACTTGAAATTGTTTATCCCCAGAGATCGCGGCGTCTGGTAGACTATCGTCAGTCCAAGTTTCGTTTATCCCTATTATATCTGAATCCGTGTTGTTTAAAAACAGATTTAAATCCGCTAGTTTGCTATTTAGAGAACGCGCGTTAAAAAAACAGCAATTAATCAGAGGTTTCTCATTCTGATCTTCTCCCCCAGTTAGTTTTCCTGTGCCTGTGGACGATGGCGCCAGTCCCGTTCCTGTTTCCATCTGCCATCAGTTTGTTTAGCGAACTTCCAAATTGTGCCATCTTGTCTGAGACTGTAGCTTTCTGTAACGTTGGTTCCTTGCGCTTCCTTCGTATCCTTGTTTAAGTTGAAGACTATCTTTGAGCGATCTTTATATATCTTCCGCTGTTCGAGCGATTGACTCGCTCGAACTCGAATCTCAGCATTGATAGAAGACCCTTCTTCTTTCCTCGCCTTTTCGATGTTGGTTCGGAATAGTCGGGAATCTTGTTCCGTTTTAAAGGATACCTTGACTAACCTATCCGAGTCTGGATTCTTCCGTCCTAGACGTGTTACTTCGGTAACCGCTGTCGGTTCTACACCCGCATGGGTGCAAAGACTGGTTACCTCGGTTTTATCGAAATCGTTGTCGTCTGAGTCCTTTAATCTCGCAATTATCGCTTCTTTTTTCAACTGTTCGCCGCGGAATACATCCCGAACGGAGGACTCTACCACTTTGGCTAGCGGAGCGGACGAGCCCGGGTTCGGACCTCGTCCTCCGCTTCCAGGCGTGTTTCCACCCTTATCATTGGCAGGATTTTTCATCATTTTCAGTTCCTCAGAGACCGATTTGAGTAATTCCGTTTGTGATGCGACGAGTTTACTCAAACTAGAGACTTGGTTGTCCAACCCCGTAGTGGGTGGGTTGGGCTTTACCGTCCCTTTTTTATGTAAGCTACCATGACAAGCGCGACATAGATAAACCCAGGAAGTGTACTCCTCGGGATGATGTGATGTTGCGTCATCGTAAAATTTTACAGCACAATTTAATTGCCAAATTCCAATATATCGACGCCTAACAAATCAGAAATTGCTTCAACAATGTCTTCCTAGTCACACTCAGAATCAAAGCGAATCGCTGAACTCTTTGGTATGGTCAAGGGCACCAAAGCATAAGTTCTTTGGTCAACAGAGGGTTGAGATTGCAATATTGTACTGTAATTGTGGTGCAACTTCGCGTTCTGCAATTTTAGGTGCATTGAACTGCTCGGATATCGATGAGGCCACTGAATGCGAACAAACTAGGAAAGACTTGAAGAGAATAAGCAGCAGCATACAGAAGGCGGAACAGAAAGCAACGCGGAAAGATAGCTACAGATCTAAGTTACTCAAACTGGCCAAAGAAAACGATTCTAAATACAAACCGGGTGGTTATTAACTTCTGTACTTTTTATATTTTTTATGCAACTTATTCGTTTTTTGCCCGTTTTTCACCCACTTCATCCAAACTGAGCACCACCACCATCATATGTTTCCCATAGCACCACCTGAACAACAGTTTACCAATCCCAAGGGGTTAAAACGAGTAATTAGTAGTTTCAATTTTGGAAAATACATAAATAAATTACTTTCACTTTCAATTGCATTTTTCTCAGAATCCAATTTTTTAGGACTTGAAATGCTACTAGTCGGCTATGGTTCAGTCAAATTTTATGTTTTATGTCTCATTTTGAAGATAATCATGTTGCCTAAAAATCTTGTAGAATCATTTTGCCTAAAAAACTTGTAGAACAGTTTTTTTAATATGTTCTATAAATAGTTTTTATTCGGTGTTTTTCATTAAAACAAACGTGAATTTTTTAAAAATGCACTATTTTGGTTATATTTTTTTAAAAATAATCTTTTTCAAAAAATTGTTCTACAAGTTTCGTAGGCAACATAATTACCTCCAAAATGAGTCTAAAAACGTGCATTTTGGATGAAAATTGGAGGAGGAGTAGCATTTTTAGCAAAATTTGATATTACTCCACCCGCCGCTAGAGGGCTACAAAAAAAATTTTTTTTAGGCAAAATTTTTTCTCGCGCCCATCCCCAACCTATTGGTATAGATTTAATTGGCTGGCCTTATGTATTTCTTATTTTATTGAAAATCTAAAAATGTGTATACTTTACTGAAAGCCCCCCCTTTATAAGCGCAAGAGAAAGGTAAATGGGGGGAGCGAAAAAAAACATTCCAAGAGCTTCACTGCTGAATGGTTCTTATATAAAGATGGTCAAAAGGTTCAAGTATGTCGTAGTTTTATACAATGCATCCTCGACATTGGAGAACATGTGCTAAAGGGGATTGCCAGCAACATCAATGCGCAAGGTGCCCTTTCATCAAGCAAGTCAGGAGGTCCGCATAGACGTACCGCAGGAGAGCAAGAGGAGGCAGTTCGAAATTTTATTTCCAACTTACCAGCAATGTCGTCTCACTACTGCAGAAAGGAAACTAAAAGAAAATATCTTCCCAATTTCTTTCAGAGTGAAAAGCAGCTTCATCGCATTTACATTAGAAAAGTAGCCAATCCAGTCAAGTATGGTGTATTTCGGAAGATTTTAAAGTCCGAGTTTAACTTAGGATTCCATATTCCTAAGAAGAATAAGTGTGGTCTTTGTGTCAGAAAACGAAGAAACGACTCTTCTTTAGAAGTGGAGGTTTATGAGGCCCATACCAGGGAAGTGGCTTGTACTGCTGCCTTGTTTAAGAGATGCAAGGAGAGGGAAACTGATACTTACCGATGTTGTAGCTTTGACCTTCAGAAAGTATTGAACACTCCACACTCTGATTCAATGCTTGTTGGATATTCACGACGTTTCGCATTTTATAATGAGAGTGTGTTTGAAAGCGGCACTAAACGTGGCTTATGCTATCTATGGGGTGAAAATACATCTAAGTGGGGAGCTAATGAAGTGGCATCTGTGCTATTTAAGTACCTGGCCGATTTGGACAATAAATTTCCACTGGTAACTAAGGTCAATCTCTTTTGTGATAGCTGCGGAGGCCAAAACCGTAATAGAATTGTGATTGCAGCTCTACATGAGACATTATTGCGGTTGAAGAATATTGAGCGTATTTGTCTCGTTTTCTTGCTCACAGGGCATACAAACATGCCAGTTGATTCTATCCATAGCCGAATTGAGACATACATTAAAAAGAGAGAGGTCTGGGCGCCATCACAATGGAATACAGTAGTCCGACACTCCAAGGTGAGCCAGCCTTATGAGGTCATAGAGTTAAGATCGGAAGATACGCTAGACTGGAAATCCCTGGTGAATATTTTGTTTCCTGGTCGGGTCCTAGATGAGGAAGGAAGTAGGGTTCGATGGAACAAGATAAGGGTGGTGTGGTTTGAGAAAAATGAAAGCGTTACGGTCAAAGGTGTAACCATGAATTACTGTGTATCACTGGGTAGAGACGCAGACGTTAACATGATTATAACTCCAAAACATCGGGGAAGGCATCAAAAGAAACCACTAGACCTTCCTAACCATGCTTATCCCAACCAGGTACCTATATCTGAGGCTAAGTTCCGTGACCTAATATCCCTCTGCAATCGTGGAGTAATTCCAGAGGAATTCCATCACGAATATGAAGCTCTTGTTCCAGGATGTGACGTAGCAGATGCCCCAAATGAAACTGATGAAGAGGATAATTAAAACGTGAACGGGAAGATTTTGATAGACTGATTTTAAACTGTGAAAAGTGATTCTAGGGTGTTTATTTTAATCATTAGGTTAATGTGGCTCTGAACTTGGGACATTTTGAAAAGTTAAAATGTTGCACTTTGTTACGAAATTGTATTTTTTAAAAAGGCCCAAGTCACAATGTATCTATAATGTTTTGATGGGGAAGAGTATGTGGCAGTGCTAATAAATCAAGTCAAATTAGACGTTTTTTTTTATTATAACTATGAACTAACTACCACGCCTGTACATTTAAAAATAGAATTAGAAATTTAAAAAATGTTCTACTGGAAAATATCATTTTTGGCACTTGGTACTTTTTGAAAAAAATCCAAAAACTTTTTGAAAAAAAAATGTCACACATTGTGTGACATTTTACTTATACATATATTGGTGTATTGATTGATGGGTAGGTTGGTGGAAAATATATTGATCAATTGAGATTGATTCATTAAATTATATATTGGTTGACAGATATACTTAAACTTTATGTTTTCCAAAATTAAATTAATTTTTTAGCCTTTGAATGGTAGCCGAGACCTCTTCCAGAAATGGTGCAACTTATTTATGGGTTGTTGAAGTTATGTACGGTGACTTTCAATGTGCGTTATTATGCCAGGGAAATGATTCCCTCTCAAAAGAAACTAAATGGCTAGCGATTACCCCAGAGCAATGGTCCGAGTTCAACAATAAGAACAAAGACGAAAGGCCATATAAAAACTTGCCAGTTTCAAATCTCTGCGAAGGCACCATCTTGTACTACAATCAACAGATGGGAAATTAAGAACAATGTTTAAAAAACAGGCCGATAACCGGGACAAGGCTGAAAGAAAACTCGCTCGTCGTTGAAATCTAGGAAATTGCATCTTACTACTACTAGGATTGGTATGCTGCATTGCAGCAGTCCCAATAGCATCACACCCATAATCGGAAGACCTAGAAAGTGAAATGGTCTCTAGAGAAGCAACAACAGCTGGATAAAGTTCACAAGAAACATCCATTGATTCATGACACTCACCCAACGCGTCTTATAGAGCTACTTTAACCTGCTATATGATGACTTTGGACATAGCTAAACAATGTTGGCTATACATGAGCTGTTATTTTTGTTCATTGTTGATTATACAATAATAATGCGCGTCGTTTGTTACTGGCATTGAAAAAGGCAGCAACTTTATGCATGGCTGTGAATGCTGTCCTTATATCAGGGATATCAGAAGCATGTGTCAAACACAGGTTTAGATTATGTGAGCAACAATGGACAAATGAGGCCATCGGGTACTCCTTCAATATAGAACTCTGAACGCCATTATCTTTTCCAGACATCGCACTCGCACCATCATAGCCTTGACCAACCATGAAATTTGGATTAATTCCAGCAGCTTTAAGAATATCGACAAGCTGTGTAGAGAGACCCTTTCCAGTCTAATCTGTTGCAATAGCGAAGGTTAAAAACCTTTCCTTCATGACATGTAACTTATTAACAACAGACACATAATGTACACACACTGACAACTGGGACTTTCTGGATTCGTCAGTAGTCTCGTCTGCCAAAAGTGCAAAGAATTTTGATTCACCTATTTTATTTCTTTCATTATAACCCTCTGGATGACGGCTGCGATATAATTTATTAAACTGTTTTGAGATGTATACGATATATAGGAAGAGTTACTACCACAGAACATCAAGTGGTTCCTTAGAACATCAAGTGGTTCCTTAGAACGTCAAGTGGTTCCTTAGAACATCATCATTACATGATACCATTAACTATAAAACAGCCTGAAAGTTCCCTTGGGTGTAATCAATATCACTTGCATTGTAACAACCGCCACTAGCAGCACTAGGGATCGAAATATTACCATTGTCACGGTGACCTCGAAGTGCTAACCCTAATCTACCCAGATGCTCGGTCGCAATCAGGATACGCTTCAACAAATGCCTGTTCTTTTCCCGTTCTAGTGAGGAAGGAGCCTCAAAGTAACGTCTCCTTTACTGCTATCCATTACTTTCTGAAATTCTTTCAACTTCTCCACATTATCTTCATGAAACTTCAGCTTTAAATGGTTAGTTAAGTAACCGTCTTTACCAGTCAAGTGCGCAAACTTCTGTAGAGGGGTTTTAATTAATCCTTTCAGCTTTACACCACCTGCTACCTCTCCACCAAACAAAACACAAGGACGACAAAGAACACCCAGCAATGAGAGAGAATAAGAAAAGTTGGCATAATCGCCAGTTAAATGTTGAAGCCCCAGATATTTCCTCCTAACTTTACCACCATCCATCCATTCCGTATAAGGAAAGCTAAAATATCGTGGTGGAGTCCATGGATTTTGGAGTAAATTTAATCATTCCAAATCTGTCAATTCCAAAAATGTCTAATCCGATTGCGATGTCATTTGGATTCGTAGCAGGTGCAGTAGGAGTGTAGCTTTTGCTTGGTACAGCTATCACAAGAGCAGATTCAGAGTCTGTTGAATGATCCACAATAATAGACAACTTGGCTGGTGGGGGGCCAGCTGGGCTGGGGGATGGTGATATTACACCACTATATCAATATCATTTCCGCATGTCTCAGATGAAAATGGAGAAAAGAAATCCGTTATGCGTTTCATTTTACAGTTCCAAATCAAATATCAAATATCTCATAAAATGCCAATATTAACAATTATTGTATAAACAATAAGCAGTAGGCCTATAATACTGTAATAAGTACTGTGGTACAGTCAGATGGAAATAATAATATGATTAACTTCTATAGCGCCAAATTTACAACACTATTACTGCAGTACTGTATTAGAAATAGCTGAGATACACCATGTCCTGGAATATAGTGTCGTTATTCAGGTACATGCCCCACCCCACCACCCCCCAAAATTTTTGTTTTCCACAAATCGTAATGAGATTGCATAAAATTTGGAAGAGATATTTCCACCTCCCTCCTCCTTAGTGCTGTAGTGGCGTTGAGTTGTAGTGGCAGTATTTTTATTTTCGCTTTCATTCTGTAGCTACAAAGCTTTTAACAAAGGCGTCTCCATCGAAATTCGAAATTACATCAGCTACACCACACCGCAGTAATTCATCAATTAAAAATTCTGACTCACCTACTAAGGCTGTAATGCTCTATGGCAATGGGACCTTACGCTCTTTGTGACGTAATGCGACTTTACCTCTTTTGTTTTGTATTGTACAGGTCCCAAAGAGTGTTAGGTGCGATTGTCATTTAAAGGAGCAGGTTAGTTATGGAGCAGCTTACAGAGGCGTGTTGGGGGAACCAAAACAATAAACGAAAGTTAACACATGTTACTATATTATGCATGCCGGTCTTTATTATTTGGGTATTTGATCTTTGTTTTGTAGTCACCCATGAAAAAAGGTACCGTACCCTATTATTATGAACAACATATACAGTAATTCATTTTAATTATACTACTGTTTACATAATACTAGGATATACTAAATGCTAAATTATTTATACTAAATTATATTGCAGAATTATTTATGATTAAAAAAAACTATTATTTAAAAAAATATATTTAAATAGGCTAAAAAATATATATAAAATTACCTACTCTATCAACTTTCTAATAGTACAGTAGTATAATATTATAATAATACAGTAATAGTGTAAACCAATATGACAGTATCACAGTATGATATCTGACAAGTCCAACCGTTATTATAACCAGCTACTCAACTCAACTCAGTCTACTTAAACAAGCTCTGTCCAATCAGCAGCCGGTTCCACCAACTCTCACTAACTGCTTAGTGTTAGTGCTAACTGCTTAGTTCCACTAACCTGAGCCACCCTTATGACTTAGCCTGTCCCACCAAGCTCACTAACTGTAAGTGCCACTAACACGTTAGGCTAACTGCTTAGTGCCACTAACCTGAGCCACCCTTATCACTTAGCCTGTTCCACCAAGCTCACTAACTATAAGTGCCACTAACACGTTAGTGTGATTTGCTTAGGGACCTCTAGATATCCCTAAAAGCTACACTAACTGCTGAATTTACTTTTGTTGGTCGGATATTATTACTTGCGATTGATTACAAATATATTTCATATTTGTTTTGATTGAACCCTATCATACTGTATGTACTGTATGTACACCACTTTACATACATTATTTCCACTTTACATGTATACATTTTACTTTATACACTTTACTATACTATACTATACACTTTTTATTTTCGAAGGTGTCAATTTTACTTAAATGAAAATTTGTTATTATTTATTATTAAATATTTATTTACAATTTACTTACTATTTATTTTATAAATTATATTACTCGTTAGTCGTAACTGTTATTTCGCCCCCATATTGACACAAAAAAATAACAAAGGAAATCCATTTATATATGATTAGGTATAATTATTCTCAAAACTATCTTGCATCAGCCCAACAATTATCCTGCGTCTCATTCTGCAACTAATCCCGATTGAGGAAGATAATATCTCTCACATACTTCCCACATATGTTTCCCATCCTTGCGGCCCACACAAATGACGCTGAGCTCATCCTGTTGTAGATGTTATAAGCAATAACATTGTTGAAAATAAGTTATTACTCAAGATAATATAATTTGACACGAGTTTAAATTACAAATTAATTATAATAATAGAAATTTGACTGAGTATTTTCAATAAATTTAAAATAACAGGTTCAATAATTGTAAGACAACATAAAGTAAATAATGGCTACCGATAAAATTAACCTTCGGCATGTCTTAAAAATATACTGTATTGATAACCCCCCCCCCACAGACATGTATTGTTCACTTCTCTTGTTCACAATTAATTAATAATAATATTGTTGGTAATCAATATTATTGGATTCACATACTCCTGCCCACTGACCTGACCTGACTCCCCACCATTCCATTTGGTCCAATTCCTATAATACTACATGACATTAATATACCTACCTACCTGTAATAATTACTAAAAATACTCGAAAGCTCTAGGTTCTCTCATTGGCTACCAGGGTTGAGGGTTGTTTGTTGTTGACCGTTGACCCATTGTCTATTTGCTTGTAGTTTGGGAGCCAGCTAGCAGCTACTGTAAAAGGCTTGGCGCTGAGGGTTGCTTGCGCTGCTATCGATAGCTATAATTTGTGTAACTTAACCTTAACCATATTATACCTGAAGTGGGTCCTTCGCGCAGCACGTGACATAAATTTATGCAAGTGTAATCTTGAAAGAAAAATAAGCAAAATCTAAGCAGATGCCCTTGATCACTTTACACCAGCCTAGAGGCGGGCTTGAAAACTGCAGTCGATTTAACCCTTGTGCTCTCTTTGAGGTCATTTTTGTCCCATCGAAGATTTAAACTTACACAATTTTGTCACACATTGATATTTTATCTCGAAATTTTGTGACATTTATTATTTTATAGTACTTCTCAATTAGAAAAACAAAAATGTAAAAATTTGCAAGGGGATCTATTCAATTTTACAATTTATAGGGGCCTACACATGTTGACTTTGAGGTCAATTTTCATCTCATCATGTTTTGTACCTGTACCATTCAATATCAATGAAAAACTTTTTTTGATTTCAACTCAGTTCGCAAATCAGATGTCATCAAATGGGCCCAAACTTAGAAAGATACCAAAATTTTGATTTGGGGAGGACAGTAAATATTCCCACAGGCACATGGCCAGTTCCTGCCCTTGGCACAAGTGAGTCATATTCCCCATTTTGTGATGATCCACTTCTCGTATTCCTACTGCATTGATATTATGCTCATTTAGAACCGCAATGACCGATTTAGTTGTTGTAGACACCTTCAAAACAAGCATAAAGCGAATAGTTTTTGAGATATTTGTCAGGTATTTGTCTACTACTACTACTACTACTAGGATCGGCATGCTGCATTGCAGCTGCATTTTTAAGAATGCTGTGCCGGCTTGTCAACAAAATTGCGCCGCCACAACTCCCTATCACCC
>JAUCBJ010008379.1:0-45285 GCA_032718475.1 Nemertoderma westbladi | reverse complement strand
AGTGCTTTAATTGTTGCAGTCTAGCCCAACCCTGGCTTTCATCCCAGACTGGTCGATAAATAGGAACCAAAGCAACTTGGGAAACAAAGTTGAAGAGTTTAATGTGGAAGAAGTTAGGTCCATCTGTCACCGAGCCAACCAATCACATACTTCTCCCATAATGATGAACAGCCATTCCTTGGCTTAAGAAGCCTAGTAAGAGCTTCTCACATTCTTATATGAATAATTTATTTTGTATTTTTTACATTTTATTTCTATCTTTTAACGTGTAAGATACTAATTTTTTCATTGATTTGGTTAGATTCAGCCCTTCTAATCTGGGTTTTTAGTGAAAACCTGGTATTCTTCATAAGGGGGTAAACTCAAACTGCAAAGTAAAATATTTCGACATAAAGTCGGGTATACTTCACATGGACCAACTAACTAGCAAAGTAAATTAATCAAAGTGAGAAATTTGTCGCCAAATTTGTTCTAACGACTAAATCACATTGGTAACTGTAATAATTGTTCATTATTTTATTATTTTCTAGTAAGTTTATTATTGTTTGCTCTATATTTATTTATATGTGTTTCTCTGATCGTCTTGTTGTAAAGTGAAACTTGTCTGTTTTTTTTTACTTCAGCGTAAATCCCGTCGTCGGGCCAACACCGAAGGCCCGTGTTACGACTGCGCGCTTCCGCCGCCCCTCAAGTCGATGACGTCAGAGTGCGACAGCGGGTCCGACGACGACGACGACAGATTGAACACGACGTCGCGGGGCGCCGATGATGGCGGGACAACCACCGACGACGAGCCTGCGGACCTAGGCAACCGGGGTCAGGAGTACGGTATCCATGACGACGTAGTTATGGGCGTCGGGATCATAGATATGGACGACCAGATCTTCCGCAGTCATTCCAAGTAATCGTCGTATCATTGGTTGAATCCCGTGCTTGTGATTGGTTAATGTCGCCATGGCGGTTATCCTGTAAGGATCGCGGTGATTGGTTGGGCCATGATGCATCTATTCTTGGTGTTTTTGATCTTCCATATTGTAATCGTAGTTGCGAACTGAAACTAAATCTAGTAAAAACTACGGGTGTCTGACGCCGGCTTCAGTAGCCTGAACATTTTTTTTTCAGCTTTATATCGACAGGTTTTTTCAAAATATCCCAAACTCAAAATTTCCAGAAACATACTTATGAAAAATTCAATTCTCCTGTTAAAATTTAATACTTATGGTTCTTAAACGGTTTGGATTTATGTATATTTCTCATTTCAATTTTAAACTGATAAAAATAAATATCCCAAGCTCCAACTTCCTTTGTTTTTATTGCCATGAACCCTACACTTATACTACTACACTACTATAATCGGCCTGCTGCATTGAAACTGCACATTGAGATGCTCTGCCGTCTTAACAATAACATTTTGTCACCACCATGCAATCCACAATTGGCAAGCACAATGCAGCGTACATTAAAAATGATATGCCGGCTTATCAACAAAGTAGCTCCGCCACAACTCCCTATCCCCCATGACTTTCGCGAGATTATCCCCATCTTCAAGGCTTGTGTCCTTTAGGAGGCGTCTCACGAAAGTCATGGGCTGTCCATCTGGGACCACCATATTGCAGCACAGACTCTACTGCTGCCCCAAATAAACTTAACCTTCAGAGAAGCTGTTTAATGCCAGCAGTGATTTACATACACTTGATATAAACTTGCAATTTATTTGAACATCTAAAGTAAATAAAGTACATTTTGGTTTCGGAATTAGAAAAAAAATAACGTTACCGACAGTTATTTTTGGGATGTTTAGAAGAAACCGACGATATGTTATACTAATTTGTACAAGTCGACAACATTTACTGCTGAAGAACTTTGTATTGAAAGATAAATTATTATTCCAATCAAAACTTTTCAAATGTAATTTGTTCTGTGGTCCATAAAATTTGGAGCTTCGCAGCGCTGTTTAAATATACTCTTAGTTACTCAGTTATTTATATTTATTTGCAATCCTGTAAAGATTTGTAGCAATATGACTCACTTAAATTTTTGATTAATTTATTACACCGTGTCCCGTAATATAGTGTCATTTTCTGATGACACCCCCCCCCCCCCCCCAAATTTTTCTACAAATCTTTATCATGTTGCTTGAAATTTGAAACCCAACTAGTTCAACTCACCGTGGTTGACCCCATGCCATGAAGCCGGAATTTTCGATTTTGCCTTAAAGTTTTTTTATTATAAGTGTTTTAAAAAAGTGTCTTTGCGAAATTGCACATCTCCTATCATCGCCATTCTTCACATTAACTTCGCTTTATAGATATCATTAGAAAGCTTGCGGTCCAAGGATTCCAAATATGTAACAATATCTGTATTTCGTTGAGAAACAGCTGAGATATAGGCGTTCAAAGATTGCAAGAATTATTGTTCGCTGCAGGCCATTTATTCGAGTTGGTAGGCAACAGCGGTATGCCTATACAATATCTATATTGCCTTAGCTAATCATACATAAACAAATTGTTCCAGAACATTGTGTAAATAAATAAATAAATAAACATAAAATAAATATCACGTTCTAGAATTTTGTGTATTTATAAAATAGAATAAATGGCCTGCAGCGAACAATAATTCTTGCAATCTTTGAACGCCTATATCTCAGCTGTTTCTCAACGAAATTCAGATATTGTTACAATTTGGAATCCTTGCAACGCAAGCTTTCTATTGATGTGAAAAAATTACGACTAATGTGTAGAATGGCCACGATACGGGGTATGATTTCGCAAAGACACTTTTTTAAAACGCTTATAAATAAAATTTAAAGGCGAAATCGAAAATTCCGGCTTCATGGTAACAACCACGGTGAGTTGAACTAGTTGTGTTTCAAATTTCAAGCAATATGATAAAAATTTGTAGAAAAATCTGGGGGGGGGGGGGGTCCGTGTCATCAGAAACTGACACTATATTACGGGTCATGGTGTATATTTGTGGGCTGAGTGAATCGTATCCCCTTGTTATAATTACTTCGTTAGTTTGCTGCCAGCCTCTCACAATATGTCGTACAAAAAAACACATTTTGACCATCAAATTGTTAAAAAGTTTAAAAATAAACTGATATTTCGGAGAGGTCCCGACACTGGCAACAGGCAAGATAATATTATTAGAATGGCGACCTTTTAGTTGGATCCTTATTGGTTGATATTAGCCAATCAGCATCCTTACTTATTGTATGATATTAGCCAATCAACGACTAATGGGCCCGTTCTCTATTATTACCAATTAAGTTTCACATGTACCCTGTGGAATTATTTATCAACAACTGGACACCTATAATTTTTTATATACTGATGCATTGCTTTTTGTTTTCTGGTGTATTAATTTTATCAGCGGCTTTGATGTCAAACTAGTACCTTTCAGTTAAATTAACTTGCCACATTATATTATTAGATAAGATTTTACTAAAGTTCGACATAGTTATTTCCAGTGCAGTAAAAAAGGGCAATGCCCTTCATATCTGTCAGCTGTTGCTTTTGGTCCAAATAAAATTGGCCGTAATCGAAATTTTAACGTTGTTAATTATTTTTGCCTTAATTTTATTGCTTTACAGTGTCTGCATATTTGAGATTATTGTTTGCTAGAATATATTTAAGGGGGGGGGGGGGGGGGGGGGGGTAGCACCCCCTATTTTGGAAATGGACAAAAAAAAAATTTTATTCTATCATGTGCCAAATTTAATGAAGATTTCAAATCTGCAAGCCGTTTTCTCATATCTTTTCTCAAACTCAAGATATCACCCAAAACGTAGGTAGTATGATGTTTGACAAGCCTTCGAGCAGCACTATATTTTACAATTGTACGGGGCCCTTTTCATAAAAAAAGCTCTCACGTTACAGATATTAATAAAATTGCTAAAACGTTGTTTTACTAGTTATATGTTTAGCAAGCAGGAAAAATTCCGTTGAATTTCATTCATTTTTGACAAAGTTATTGACAAACATAGAAAATTGGTATTATCTAAAATAACGGGAAAGTTTGAATTGTTCCTCAATCTTTAAACACCCATATCTCAGAATGACGTTTTATCATGAAAAAGGCTATTTCTCCGCCAATTTCAACGGAAATGAGTTGAAATTTGGTACACGTGTTAAGAATACATTTCTCCATACTTCTTCTGGACAAATTTGATTGGAAGTGCCCTGGAGCCTTTTTATATCAAAAAGGTAAAAAAAAACATTTTTTGGGGCCTTTTTGTTCTAAAAAGGCTCCAGAACATTTGAGACAAAATTTGTTCAGAAGGATTGGATGCAGGGTTCTTCTGAACTTATATTCCAAATTTCTACAAATTTCAACAAATATTAGTGGAGAAATAGCCCTTGGCGCAAAAAGGCACTTTTGGCCATTACGGAGCCATTTTGGGGCCAATTTTAAAAATGTGTTGTTTGGTTATTCTTACATAATCCGACGATGTTTAGTAGCACAAAAAATAATTTTCACCCAATTTTAGGGTCCAAAGACACAAAAATGTAAGGTTCAAGTTATGTGTGCCCCCCCCCCCCCCCCCCCCCTTAATAAACCAACCATTCAAGTACAAATATATTGAAACACTTTGGTATAACTTTGTTTCATTAATTAGTTAGTAAGTTAGTCTAACACCCGCCCTGTACAGCGGTCCAGTCATTTTAATTTTTTTATATATTCATTGATCGCATATTTTGAGGCATTAATTTAATTATATGACTGTTGAAATACAGTTACTTTAATCGTCTAGCTAAATTATAATTATTTAACGAAAAATGTCGTAGATTACTGTAAGAGGTTTGGGTTTTATAGGTGATGTTGTATTTGATGGACTAATTTTTCTAAATTTTTGTACTTTTTGCTTTAATTAGTAATTTTAATTGAATTATTCTATGGCTGTGGTTGAGATTAAATTAAACTAACATATTTGCAATATGTTGATATTTATTTATTTTCGCAGTATCCGCGACCGGGATTCAACTATGGCATACATTTGGTGTTTTCATTCAATAATTATTTTAACTGAACTTTACAGCGGTTTATTACCCGTAAAAAATAAATTTTAGCGCGCAAAAAATAACCATTACACGCAAAAAATAATTATTATGCCCAGTAATTTATAACTACCGATGCCTTCAACGCAGTAGGCAGTACTCGTCTTCATTATTATAAACGTCGTTGTGCTCGTCCTGTTTTGTATTTAAACATATTTCCTAAACGCAGACTGACTGACGATATTTATACTACTGATGCCTTCAATAGGCGAAGCCAGGTATGGTTTATAGGAATATAATCTACGCAGTACTCGTCTTCATTATATGCATCGTTGCGCTCGTCGCTCGTCCTGTTTTGCATTAAAATATTTTTCCTAAACCAAGACTGACGATCTTTATACAGTTATAACTATGCGAAGTTTCGAAACTGTGCGAGTAACTGCTGATACATCTATGTGGAGATGTGTGATACAACGCCAACGCATCGTATGCCGATGTAGTAATATGGGTATTGAAATAATATTAAATCAATGTACACTCTTAAAGCTGCAGCGAAAAAATGTAGATAATTTCCTAGGTTACATATAAAATAATAATATTATTTTTAAGAACATTAATTTTACTACTTTGCAAAAATTCAATTAAAAAATAACCAGACAAATATATTGCGGAATAAACTATTTCAGACATGGCATTATATCTTCTGTCACCTGAGATAGTAAGTAATACAACATTTACACGTTCGTGGGGACTTCGCGCAGCACGAGGCCTAGTTATTATATACAAATTAAAATGCAGCGACTGTATCACAAAATCAGGTTTTGAGAAATTTACCCACACCACCAATCAATCAAAGAAAGGTGGACAGTACGTGTTCACCCCTTTTAATCCCCCCCCCCCCACCCTTCCCAACCACCAATACATAACCGCGACATCTACCACCCACGGAAGGGTAGCACGAACTTATTTCCAATCGCACGTTAAATATGCAAAGCCAGGTGGTTTATAGGAATATAATAAACGCAGTACTCGTTTTCATTATAAGCCTCTTTGCGTTCGTCCTGTTTTGTATTTAAATATATTTCTTAAACGCAGGCTAGGACGATCTTTATAATAATAATAACTAGGGATGCGATCAATATGTGAAGCCAGGTGGTTTATATAATAATTTAGTCAACGCAGTACTCGTCTTCTTTATATGCCTCGTTGCGCTCGTCGCTTGTCCTGTTTTGTCATAAAATATTTTTCCTAAACGCAGACTGACGATCTTTATACAGTTATAACTATGCGAAGTTTCGAAACTGTGCGAGTAACTGTTGATACATCTATGTGGAGATGTGTGATATGTGGAGATGTGTGATACAACGCCAACGCATCTTATGCCGATGTAGTAATATGGGTATTGAAATAATATTAAATCAATGTACACTCTTAAAGCTGCAGCGAAAAAATGTAGCTAATTTCCTAGGTTACATATAAAATAATAATATTATTTTTAAGAACATTAATTTTACTACTTTGCAAAAATTCAATTAAAAAATAACCAGACATATACATTGTGGAATAAACTATTTCAGACATGGATTATGATTTCTGTCAACTGAGATAGAATAATAATACAACGTATCAGGTCAATAGAATAAACAGCATATGGTTGGAGTGATGTCTGTGTTGCTATAGCAATACTACTAGCTGTCTATTACAGTACAAGTTACAGTACAGTACTGGTAAGGCTACACAAACATCTCCCAGCCAGCTAGCAGCTCTACACCCCCACAGAGACTATGTTGACCAATAATGGGAAGGATTAAATTTGTACTCAATAATTGTGCCGCTTTAATTACGTTTAGATCAATTAAAGACACATTTATTAAAGCAAATCACTTGAACTAATTAAAAACTATAATGGAATGTTGTATGGGGATTACAGCTGTATAACTTTTAAGTATAATTATTTAAATCTTATACTAGAAAATAATTAATATCCTTTAAGGAGGCAGGTTGAAATTGATGTTGTTACCCTAATCAACTTAATTAACTAATTAACTGCTATTATCTTAGCTTCTCGAAGGCCACGCGAAAATTCAACTTGGAAAATTTCTAAACTTTTACCAGACTACATGTGTACCAAGTTTGGTTAAATTTCATTAACATTTGGCTGAGTTATTGACGTTTAAAATTGGACACAACAGAACGACAGATCGACAGAACAACAGATCGACAGAGCAACAGACACACCGATTGAGTTAGTGGTACCTGTATGCTAAGCTCGCTTACTTTCGTCGCTCGCCCCACAACAGAACAACAGATCAACAGACACACCGATTGAGTTAGTGGTACCTGTATGCTAAGCTCGCTTACTTTCGTCGCTCGCCCCACAACAGAGCAACAAACACACCGATTGAGTTAGTGCTACCTGTATGCTAAGCTCGCTTACTTTCGTCGCTCGCCCCACATTACTTATTCAAGATTGTGAAATATTATGAAATTATACTGGCTTGTTCTCTAAATTCTCTGCAATTTTACTCATTTTGGTCCATTTTAATTCTTTAGAGTTGATTCTTTGCAGCGACTGTCTGACTGTTTTAACCTTCCCCCAATATTTTATTGTTTGTATTCCTTTGGAAGTGATATCTACATATGATAACTATCATACAACATACAAGCCTTATAAAGATACCTGCAAAGTAAAGCAGCTTTACACTGTTTGTTTGAGAGAACGCTCACTCTTGTTACGTTTTAATTTTGCGAGTAATAATTATTTTTGCGAGTAATAATTATTTTTGCGCGTAATAATTACTTTTGCGTGTAATAATTATTTTATGCGCACTAAAATTCAATTTTAAGCGTAATAATTCGCTGCAAGTTCAGTTAAATCACTATCGAATAAAATGTATGCCATATTCAACTGCCCTCTCTATTCTTCTAGAACAAGAAATTACTGGTAAATTAATCAATACTTTTCCTGAAATTTCCTTTAGTGAAACATTTTTTTGGGTGATCTCTCAACCTAATCCCGACCCGCTGCTGTTACATTAGTTTTACAGCTTCTGTTTTTCGATATAATCGTATTGTCTATCGTGGTTGTTTAGTATTCGTGCCACGTGCCTGTTCTGTGCTTCTATAATCAGTAGCTAATATTGTGTACAGCTTTAGTTTAGTGTTTATAATATATTATACCAATAAATTCATTATAATAATAATAATAATTTGATGACTTTTTGTAATCGAGTCGTTTATGTGCTCTATCTATCTATCCGGGCCTGGAAGAAAACGAACTACGCAACCGAGCAATCCAAAAGGATTACTCGATCCAAAAAAAGTGTCCAAAACGTAGAAGGGACCTCTTATAAACTGTTATTGGAAAGTAAATTAAAAAGTATATAAGACAATCACCAAACTTACTTCATAAGAAAAATTACAAATCGAAATGATATATTGGCCTTCTATCTACATAAACTGATAGTTAATGTGGCCGTACGGAGTTAGTAATCAATAGGAATGCATTGATTTTAACAAAAGTAAAATATTTTTGGTGACATTTTTTAAATTTTATTACATGTGGTAAAAGAGCATCAACGTAGAAAAGGTTTGAAAGTCATTTGAGCAAAATCCATTAACACACTCAAAAGTTATTGCAACTTTAGTGTCTGCGTGGCGAACTCCAAAACGGAACTCAATATCCAATATTGGTTTATGTAGTTAAGTGGTTCTCTAGTTATGTAATAAATATTCGAGAACATTAAATTATTTAACACAGACTAAGGCAGCATCAGGAGTTGAAGAATGCATTAATTTGAATAGCAGTAACAGTAACTATGGAAGCAATATAGTCAAATACTGCAGTTCAATTTATTTTGTAACACATAACTGTACTGTAGTATATCGCCATGGGTTGTGTACAAAACACAGACCCAGGACCCCTGACCCCCAGGTACAAAACACAGACCCCCCCAGGTACAAAACACAGACCCCCCCCCCCAGGTACAAAACACAGACCCCCCCAGGTACAAAACACAGACCCCCCCCCCCAGGTACAAAACACAGACCCCCCCCCCCCCAGGTACAAAACACAGACCCCCCCCCCCCCCCCAGGTACCCAGCAGCGGTCCTCCCGCTGCTGGGAAAAAGGGAGGTCGACATAAGACGGCTTGGAGACCACAGTCAGTAAATGCTATTCCACCAAGTGGTAGTAGCACAGATGATATACAGTCATTGCCAGGGCGTCCATTTACTGAAGTCTATCATAATGACTTGCCCATTACATTGTGTTTCCTAACTGATGAACCATCAGCCCTTCATTGTCAACAATGTAAACTAAACTTTCCACGGCGGCAGCTCATTCGGCCATATGATATAGTGTTCTGATCACTTTGAAAGATGGATGTGATCCCCATCCATCGATTCCCTCTACTAACATACCATCGAACAAACTTACTAAGAAGTTTTACTGCGTAAGGTGGGACTGCATATTTAAGCGATTTCCATACGTCAGTGATCAGTTATCACTCCTGCAGGAAGGTGAAGAACTGCATCCCCGATTGGCTGCTTCACATGTCTTTTAACTTAAGAACGAATTCGATATTGACATTCCAATTCCAACCTAAGGTAGGGATGGCATAACGAAACGAAACGAAAGACATTTCAATTTCGTTTCGTTTTCATTAATTTAGTTTCGTTTTGTTTTTACCATTATGATCAAATATTCGTTTCGTTTCGTTTTTTAACAATCTATGAAATTTTCGTCTGTGGTCTGTGTTTTGTACCTGGGGGTGTCTGTGTTTTGTACCTGGGGGGGGGGTCTGTGTTTTGTACCTGGGGGGGGGGGGGGGTCTGTGTTTTGTACCTGGGGGTTTGTGTTTTGTACCTGGGGGTCTGGGGTCTTGGGTCTGTGTTTTGTACACAACCTTTGTAAAACAGACTCACATCCGCTTGCGAAATGTAATGCCTTCTTAAAAATGACACCAAAGGAGAGACGACAGACGGTTTTAGACTTGTCGACATGCTTTTTGTGTCTTAGACCAGGACATTTGCGACGTAAGTGTAGACTAGTGAACGTAAAAACATGTCCGGTATGTCAAGGCTCCCATCACCCTTTACTGCATCTAGACCGGACCCCGAAGGAAGAGCCAGACCAACGTGTACATTTCACCGACTACGTGACAGACTCATCTGACGAGGGACCAGACGCATTCCTACCTGGAGAGTTTACTGACGACGACGAATGCTGTAACCATGTTAGTGTGTATGAAGCCTTTACCTATGAGGAACCCGCATCGGAAGATTGTTTCAAAATAGAGAGCAATCCCAGCACCCGGTCATTTCAGGATATCGGAGTCAGAGAGTTTCCAGTGCTCAAAGTCCGGCTCCACGCGGGAGGCAATAGCTTCGTAGTCAACGCCTTAATGGACACCGGAAGTACGGGCACCTTCATAGACGCAGAGTTAGCAGAATCCTTGTTCGCCAGGGAACAGGGCCATGACATGAAACTAACATTATCTGGGATAATGAAACATTGGCAATCTACCATTGAGACAAAGTACTATAAGGAATTTCGAATGCTTTCGACGTTTCCTGACCCCTTTCGCTAACATTGACAGTCAGTTCCGCGTAAAGTTGTTGTCTCAATGAGAGTTACGTCGTTCCGCCATGGATGAGCTAGCCAGCGGTGGCTTTGCCATATTCCGGAATGTGTGCGTTTCAAACCTACACCCATCGGTGATCGAGAGACCCATCATCAAACCTGGCTTCTTTGTTGGGCAAATGCAGACTGATATTGTGGACGCCCCGGAACAAACGGAAGAGCCAATCCATTTAGAAGCGACCTCAGTAGCTACCACTGTCGTATCTGCTCATGATAATGAGTCCGCTTTAATAGACTGGTATCGCGGGACTGAGCGGCTCACCATCCGAGGTTTATATTACGCGTCATTTCGTAAACATATCCACTGCGAGCACTGCGGTCTCCGCACGCACAAGGCTCCCACCCAACCTGGAGTTCTTTGTGAGCGTCTTGCCGATAGTAACATCAAACTCTATTGCCCCTACTGCCGTATTAGCAATGATCATATCTTTTTCTCATGTATACTACTAATACTACTACTAGGATCGGCATGCTGCATTGCAGCTGCATTTTTAAGAATGCTGTGCCGGCTTGTCAACAAAATTTCACCGCCACAACTCCCTATCACCCATGACATTTGCTAGATCATCCGCATCTTTAAGGCCAGTGTCCTTTAAGATGCGTCTCAAGAAAGTCATGGGCTGTCCACCATGCTTATTCACTCCATGAGGCTGCCAAAGTACAAGATTATGCACTGGCTGGTCCTCACGGCGAAAGCAATGTCCTGCAAAGCGGAGGCGATTTTGTTCTAGTGTCAAGCTTGGGGGAACCAATGAGACACCTCCAATGTTATATAGTGTCTGGTTGGAGAAGTGTGCATTGTACTTGACACAATGAACCCGGCGTAGCATTCTTGTGAATGTGCCATCCAGAGATTTGGTGTCCTCAGCAGTTAGAGCCCAGCATGGACTCCCGTAGAGGAGTACTGGAACTACTGCTGCTCTAAATAATCGGACCTTAAGTTTCCGATTAATTCTCGGTGACTTCCAAATCCTGGAAAGCCTATTCAAGGCTGCCCATGCCTTTCCCTTACGTATTCGAAGGTCCTCACCTGACTTCCGGATCCATGATCCCAGGTAACAGAAGTCGTCCACATGCTCAAGCATACCATCCTTTGAGCTTATGCTCATCCGATCAGAGACTTGCTGAGGACTTTCAAAGTTAACTGTCAGAATTTTGGTCTTTCTGGAGTTAATAAAAAGACCAACACTAGAAGCAGCATGTTCTAATGAGCTGAGGAGCCGTTGGGCTCCCTCTAATGATTCTGAGAGTACTCCTAAGTCATCAGCAAAGTCTAGATAAGTTAGGTACTTGGCAGGATTTCCTCGACTTCTGGAGCCAGTAGGTGGAGTTATCATCACCCCATCATCATTATAATGATCTAAGGACATGCGTAGAACATAGTCAACCACAATAATGAACAAGAATGGTGCAAGTGTGTCTCCTTGGAGGACGCCCCATAACACTTCAAATGGTTCTGTGTCACCATCAACAGTAGACACAAATGTTGTCGAACCATCGTATACTGATCTGATTGCTGCAATAATTTCATCAGGAATCCCATATAATGAAAGTATGCTGAACATACGTGAGCGAGAGACTGAATCAAAGGCCTTGAAGAAGTCAACAAAGATAACAGCCAGATGCCTGTCTTTCTTTTTTGATAACTCTTCAATTATCCTTCTAAGTGCCAAAATGGGCTCCATGGTCCCACGACCTTTACGGAACCCATTCTGATTTCCACGGAGCAGTCTCTCAATGGGATCCCTGATGCGATTTAATAGAATCCTATTGTATAGCTTTGCAGCAATCGAGATCAATGAGATTCCCCGAAAAGAACCATAGAGTGTTAGGTTGCCCTTCTTGGGAACAGGCACCAACTTATTTGTTTTCATTTCTTGTGGGACTCTTGTTGTTCGGTACATTTCTACTATGATGGGATAGATGAGCTTTAAACACTCGGGTATTTTAAAGACCTCAGGGGGAACACCATCTACTCCACTGGCACGATTGGTCTTAATGCTCTTTGCAGCAGTCTTCACTTCTGCAAAGGAGATATCGCCAATGGGAATATCTGGGAGTACAGACTCAGACACTTTTACTTCTATAAAGTTATCAGGCAATACCCTGTCATTATTGAGGAGCTTTTCAAAGTGGGCTTTCCAACCATTGAGGCGATCGGCTGGTAATTCTCATGTATAGTCTTTGCCACCCAGTGCGAGGGGGGACAAGCTCAAGGGACACAGTAGTTCAAACTGCCCCTTCGGCCATGACATAGAAATAGAAGACGAGCCAAGCGTTACACGATACATCCAGTCATGGGAAGGATGCGCAGACCTCAACGCGATCGCTATGTCCCGAAACGCCGCAGCGAAAGCTCATCTCGGAGTGTACACAGTTGCCCCCTTACCTGCGCCACCGATGTTCGACGTGCTTGGCTACCGAGCTACGAGCTCCTCAACTGTGTAGCTTCCTGCACCAATACCTGTTTCGTCCGATGCTTTCTTCGTGAAATACATCCGGAGCACGCGACGTCCTATGATATAATAAAATTCATTAAAGACTCCCCATTCTATGGTTCCCAGTTCCTGGAGAGACATCCCGAGCTGCTCCCACAGCATCGAGTTTTCTGTGAACACGTTCATCGTGAAGGACCAGTTCCCCATGCTGTGCCTCCGAGAATTTTCCTCGGCCAGCAGTCCTAGTTTGGTATCACTACTCAAACCATCCCCTCCGGACCAGTACAGGCCGCTGTGCGGAAGCGCTTAGCTGCCCCTCCGGAGCTGGAGATCCGTTGACCGGTTGTCGACTCGTGCGCAACGAAACTGGCTGAGTTCCTGTCCTTGCCCGGCACCTCTACTGGAACGTACACCGATCGTCCGAGTTTGCCAATACCTGATGCGGTAGATATACACCCGGGTCCCGACGAAACGCTTTCGAGCGACGACCTAGCGTTACCCGCGCCCCAGACGCCCGCAAAGAAGAGGAAACGACTCTTTATGCGCAATACTCCCAAACACCCCAAACGAAAGCGATAATATTAGATTACTATTAGTTAGCCTGTCAAACTTTATAAAATCCCTATACTCATTTGCCAACGATTAAGTACGCCGTAAAACTATTATATTTGTAAACAATGAACGATATGTATTTCTTACCGTAAGATTGAAACTCAATATATTGGTTGAATTTATGTATTTTTATATTTGAAGGATAATATTACTCAATATTTACCTACTTACGTCGATTAATTTACTGACCTACCATATTTGTAAATATATCCAACTCTAATACTGTTTGAAAGGTTGTTTAATACTTATTTAGTCTTACCGGAAGTGACTCAACGAACTTTATTGTTTTATATGAGGGAGTTGACCTACCCTTAATTAATTTTGTTTAATTTAGTTAGATTGTTTATCACATTCAACTGTATGTAGCGAGTATTTGATATCGACGTAACCTTTGATTGTTGCAAGATTGTATATACCCTTTCCAATGTAAATTTCAGAAAAAACTCAATATTGTGTTATTTAACACATTGTGTTATGAACTTCTACGTGATTTTAGGAAATGGTGTTGCTGCACGGGCTAACTGCATACAGAAATCTTATATTTTTAACACATTATCATTCAATTTCAGTGCGCATAGCATTTATGCCTAACTCGTGTTGAATAGCTCCATAAATCTGTTTATATGTTGCCTAGCAGCAGTTGTGGTATTACTGAATTCTCATTGGTAACTACCGAAGCCGGCATTATTGCATCTTATTGGCTGTTCTATTTTATAAGCATTACTGTGCCTTTATATAGCCGATGTCCATCCTACTCCTATAGACGTAACCTTTACATCAATTTTACCGCCGTACGAGTCACGTTAATTATTGGACTCGTAGTATTTCACCTTGTTGCATTCATTTAACATCTTGTTACTTGCAACTTGTTGCTTTGTTGTTTATTACTATTATTGCATTGCTTTGTTAATAAATATACAGGACCAGAGATCAAACCAACTCAATTTCCACACGGTTAGTGCATATTGCGCCCTGTCTGTAATAGATTCGGTTCATTTAGTGCGAGTGTGTGTGTCCATAGTACTGCAATATTATTCCCCAACTAGTAAATATCATCTACTAATATTATGCAAGCAACACGAGTGAACTGTGCGCTTACCACGCACTGAGTCAACATAGTGTCCTACCTGTAATATATATAAGTCATATGTACATTTACTAGCCAACAACACAACATAACGGAACGGTTTACACATAACTATCACACCCTTTGAAGCAGTTTGTAAGCGCCGAGGCTTTATACTTACAGTAATTAATTCTACATCCAGTTAGATATATATATTAGATAATATATATATACCCCCACACTTTCGTGAGTGTTCCTGCTGTGTGGCAGGTACCACAAGGCACTTGATAACACTCATAAGAATTACAGAAAGACTCTTAGTGGCGTTTGTAGGTCAGCCTCCCGTAAAAGCCTTGACAAATTGTAACAATTATTACAATAAAACAATAACAGCACGTAACTTCTTCGCCAATAATCATAGACTGAGCTTTCTCTCTTTCGTGCATTTTCCGTTTATTCAATGTTTTTATTTACCCATATGGTAATATAAATTATCAATAATAATATATTTTTAATCTTCCCCCAAAACACTAAGCATCTCTTTTTTTACTATACCCCACCCCAAAAAAGCCCTCTCAGAAATAATTCACAGTAATAGGCGATAACATTAGAACAATATACAGTAATATTAAATTATATATATATATTATACACGTATATTTAGGCTATATTACAGTACATACAGTTTTCCAGTTTACTACTGTATCTAAAGTTTACTATAATGTAGAGCTGATGTCCAACATCCATGGCGTCTTCTTTTACTCAATATAAATAAATCATTTCATTTCCTTCTTCCCGTTTAGCGTGTCCGAATCCTCAGGGTGCATGTTCGCAGGAACGATGAGAGAGATGAATAAGGACAATGGAGCGGAGGAACAACTCAAAAGGCTGCTATGGCAGGATTTTGAGGGATTAAATGAGACAGGGGTAGGAACCTCGGTAGAGGACAAGCAGGCGCAGGAGAGAGTAAGGAGATCGATGAAGTATGAAGGGGGGCGGTATACCATAGGAATGGTATGGAAGGAGCCAAAGGTGCCCCTACCAAATAATAAGAGAATGGTCGAACGAGACTCCGGAAATTAAAACAAACGCTTAGGGGGAGTCCGGAGAAGAACGACTACATACATAAGACCATCAAGAAGTATGTAGATCAGGGGGAGGGCCGTGGAGCTACCAGTAGATGAACCAGATACCGACAGGACTTACTATCTGCCACTTCATGTGGCCCTAGACCCCAAGAAGGGCAAACTGAGGATGGTGGTCAATGCCTCTGCCAAGACAAACGGCAAAAGCTTAAACAATTACCTACTACAAGGCCCCAATATTTACAACTCGGGGATATAAGTTCTGTTGAGGTTTAGGAATGGAAATCACACCTTCACATGCGATATAGAGGGCATGTTTAACCAAGTGCAGGTAACTGAGGAGGATAGCGAAAGTCAACGCGTCCTATGGTACAACAGTGACGAAGAACCGTCAGATATACTGATGTACAAGATGGTGGTGCAGAATATGGGAGCCAAGTCGTCCTCATTCCCCATGACCACAGCCGTAAGAGAAACAGTGGAGGGCAAAGAGGGGGAGTATAGCGAAGAGGCGATCAATATGATTCGACGCTGGTTCTACATGGACGATGGGATGGGTTTTGGAAACTCCATTGAGGAGATCGTCGCGATGGGGCCGAAGTTTGCGTCATCCTGAAGATATCGGGATTCAACTTGACGAAGTTCCAGTCAAACTCTAAATAATTCATGGAAGCCATAGAGTATAAACAACCGGAGGTAAAATTAGATAAACCTATGACGGTAAAGGAACAAATTATGGTGGACAAGAGAGTAGGAATCGCAGCAGAATGCACTAGGGATCGTATGGAACCGGTAGACAGATGAGTTGGAATATCAACTGAGTCAGGAGTGTGCCGGGATCTATACCAAGCGAGGCTATGTGTCATACATGGCGAGGATTTACGATCCACTAGGATTAGCATCCCTGTTATTAGTCACGGGGAAGCAAATACTTAAGAAGGTTTACAAGATCAAAGATGATTGGGACGTGGAGGTCCCGATAGAGATAAGTAAATAGTGGGAGAAATACACAGGGAGCCTAGAAGATATGGGAACCTACAGTATGCCACGTGTGTACTTCCCGGATGGAGACATGAGTGAATTAGAACTACATATGTTCTCCGATGCATCCCTGGAAGCGTATTGGAATGGTTGCATAAAGAAAAGACGCGTTATCCCATATTCGTAGTGAATCGAGTGGACGAGATAAGAGCAATAATGGACTTGGACAAGTGGCACTACTGCCCAACTGACGACAATCCGGCAGACTTGCTATCGAGGGGTGTACTCAACTCCTGCTTTCTCGAGAAAGCAGGAGTTGTGGCAGCATGGTCCACACTTCTTCAACGACAGGTCGAAGTGGCTACTGATGAGGAAGGTAGATCCAAGTGGAGAGGAAGTAGTAGTAGAGGGAAGAAATCGGAAGGAGGGGGAAGAAATATTTAGCCAGTTAGTGAGGGAGATTAAGGAGGCACCACCACAATCTAAGATGATAGAGTCGTGCGATAGTCCAACAGATAGGTTGCTCAGTTACAGCTCTAGTTGGTATAAGACGAAGAAGCTAGTGGCATATCTGAGGGCTTACGGATAATTCCTTAGGAGGGCTGGTACGGCCAGTAAGATAAAACCCACCATCGATCTGGAAGGGGCGGCTAAAGCCATGATACGATACGAACAAGGGAAGGGATACGGAGACAAAGTAGACCGGGTTAGGAAACAGCAACATCTTCATCAGGACAGCGAGATCAACGCGCTGTCACTGCAACTGGATGAGGATGGAATCCTGGTCATGAACTCCAGGGTGGTTAATAACACCAGTGCCTTAATTCCGCAGAAACCAATAATAATCCCTAATAAGTCACTTATAGTCCACCAGATCATATGGGATGCCCATAAGGCCATATTACATGGCGATACCAACCAAACCTTAACCGAGATCAGAAGGAGATATTGGGTAATTCAACTTAGTAAGATGGTGAAGGTGGTAGTGGGGAAATGCCAGACATGCTGACGGACGAAGAAGGAGAGGGCCGTGCAGGAGATGGCTCCACTGCCAACTAACAGGGTGAGGCATCACGACGCACCATTCACACACTGTGGCGTGGACATGTTTGGGGTGATTAAGATCAAAGTGATGCGCCACACAGAGAAGCGTTACGGCATTATCTTCGTTTGTAATAATACGAGGGCCGTGGGGATAGAACTGGCTCAGGACACTACGGCGTCAGCATTCATCAATGCCTTGGAGAGATTCGTGACCCGCAGAGGAGGGACGGTCGAAATATTATACTCCGACAATGGGACTAACTTCATTGGTGCAGAAAACGAGTTAGCGGAGGCCTTTGACATCTTGGAGGGCGGAGATATTAAGACAGTGATGAGAAAGCACCTGATTAAATGGGAAAGGAGGATGCCATACGCACCACATAAGCTGGGCTGCGTAGAACGCCTCGTCGGAAGCTCCAAGCAGCTGATGACCAAACTCATGAACAATCACATGGTGACCGAGGATGTATTCAGGAGAGTGCTGGCGAAGTGTGAGGGGATTATCAACAGCCGACCGCTGTATCCCAAGAATGATGATCCAGAATCGCTGGACGTTTTGACACCAGCACATCTATTAATGGAGAGACTATCGACGATCGACATGCGAAATATCAACCCAGACGATATAAACTCGCGTCAGAGCTGGAAGGTGGCTAAGGCGATAGGTGCAGTCTCTGCAGAGTATTGGAGAAGGTGGATCCAAGAGTACCTACCAACGCTGCACAAGAGAAGCAAGTGGAGGAATAATCAGAGGGAGCTTAGGAAGGGTGACTTGATAATCATGACCAATGACACGATTATCAATAACCACTGTAGGTTGGCGAGGGTAGTCGAATGCTACCCCAGTGAGGATGGAAAGATCAGATCCATGGAGGTCAGAATTGGAGGAAAGATTGGGGCAAAAGATAGGAAGACCTACAGGAGGGTGGTAGGGAAGTGTTGCCTATTGGAGGGAACGCCCTAATTAAGTTGAGTTGTCCAATAAATTGGACTGAGGTTGGGAATGAGGGCGAGACGCCCTTCCCACACGATAATAATAGAAATAAAAAGTGAGAATAATATGTGAAGAAAGTAAGATACATGAGTTAGTCGAGTAGTAGTGTACCAAGGTACATATAATTAGTTTAGGTAGGCATTATGTATGTCTGATGGGTACGGACGTATCAACATACATAATATTTAGGTATAGGTAGTTATAATTACGTACGTTGGATGGGTACGAATGTACCAATGTATATAATTTACATACGGGAGAATGCCGTGTCAATGGGACCAATATCAGTATAAGATATGTACAGTAGAATTAGAAGGGAACATAGTACCATAGTGGGGATCAGGAGGGTATACATTGCGTACCTCTGATTGGCACAATTTGCCAACGTACGTAATAAATACAAACATGCTGGGTCAATTGGACCAATAATAGTACGTAATACGTACTACAGTGGGCACTGAGGGCGCCACATGAGGAGTTGAAGGGGGTATGTAGGCGTAGTAGAATAGACTGTGTAGGCTGCACGAACTAGACTACTGTAGCGCATAGCCCGTAGTACAGACTTAGAGTATTATTACAGAGCCAGAAAGCTGTCTGGTTGGAAGCTACTGTAGTACAACAATAAGAAAATTTTAGCTAGTCTTTTCTGTAGACAAGTAGTGATGAATTACTTATATAATAATTGAGTAGAGGGTAGAATAATAGCACATAGGTTGAAGAATATAAAATAATAACAAAACAAAAAATTGTAGCAACTGGGAGTTAAAAAATTCTAGAAGCACTATTAAAAGTAATGGACAAAATTACGAATTAGGAGTAAAATTGGCACATAGGGGGAATATTTATACAAAACATTGGCAAAAGAGCAGATAGGAGGTAGGCCATAACTGATCTAAACTAATTAAGACCATACTTAGTTATCTCTTGCCCTACTGAGCCTTTCTAAGGCACCACCAGTCTGGTGAGAGAGGAGAATCGTGATGGTGGAGAAACTAGTGAAGAAGGGGAAGTCGGAGAAGAGCGGGAAGGAATTACTAGTGGATTTCATGCTGAGACATCTGGAGAATAAGACGAGGGCATACTATAAACGACTTCCAAAGAGTCAGAAAGCGCACCCGCTGCAAGATCAGTTTAGCGAGATTCACGAGCGACGACTGGTCGGGACCTATGGAATGCCGTCGTTGGATAATGCGATCAACGAGCATCTTCACTACATTGTAAAGGGGGACGAGGGTACTTTTGGGATACCAAAGTACACGAGGGAACCACTCCTAGAACGGAATGGAGGAGGTTTGTAGATTCCGTGGAGAGGGGCGGATACATGGTCCTAGATGACGAGAGGACTGTAGAGGATGATGAAGGGCAGATGAGGGGGTCAGGAGGGTCGGGTAGAACTATATTGCTGCATTTAGCGGCGCCGAACGGAGATATTTTTCTATTTGACCTAGGGACCTACGGTAAGAGGAGCGGGCCGAAGTTGAACCATCTACCGAATGCGGTGCAGAAGCTAGTAAGGTTGAAGACTACAATCAAGGTTGCATCAGCGATACGGACGACGCGGAGAGGATTATTGGACCAGGCACCCCAAATCTTCTGGACATGCAGGTAGTCTACATGGCTATGATGAAATTGGATGGATTGGGATTGGTGGACAACATGGGACAATACGGAGCCGTGGCAATGGGTCGTGGTTGAACCACAGGAGAGCCTTTAAGGTAGCCCTAGAAGGTCTTGTAGACCACCCGGGACAGCAGGACGAGTCTGTGTATTATGATACCCGACACCTGGTGGATGGAGAAGTAGACACACCAGTACAGGTGATGGAAGAAATGTGAGATGGATAGAGAGGAGGAAAGAAAGCTAGAGGAAGTCGCCAGGAAAGAGAGGAGGGAGGCAGCAGGCAGAGAGGCAGATATAAGAGGAGGGGAGTATGATTTTGAAGCCCAAGACTTGGATGAGTTGAGGTGGGGATCGGAGACCTCGGGCGAGTTTCGGCAAGGGGATGAGGTGGATTGGATGGATGAGACACTGATACAGTCTACATCTGGACTGCAGGGAATGCCGATACCTGGGGGGTCTGAGGGCGACTTTGGAAGGAAGATACCGAGAGCGATGGAAGAGTGGAAGGTTACGGGCGAGTACCAGGCTGGGAAGGGACATGGTGGATCAACTGGGATCCCGGGTTTGGAGCCGTTCGTGGCAGAGGAAGTAGAGGAGGACAAGTTCGGGGAGATGCCGCTGGTAGAGAGGATCGACCGGTTGGACACGGACTGGGTGGACGGGAGAGTGGTGACAGCCAGCGGGGCGAGAGCCTCCTGGGACACACCCAGCAAGCGAGCCTGGGAGCAAGCGACGGACTTCCTGGTGAACATAATTCGGCTGGGCGAGCAACTGGGGACGGCACCACAAGTAGTGTTTGGGGAAATGATGCTGAGGGGGGAGGAGGACGTCAACATGGGTAGGGAGGACAGGGTTGAAATGTTCACCTATCAGCGGCTCCATAGACCCAGGAGGCTACGCGGAGCCAAGGACGACTTGAGGCGAGAGACAGTTATAGATGGTTGCGACTACTGTGGGAGACTAATCCATCAGCAGAAGAATTGTCTGTATCGCTACCAGAAAGGTGCGACATGTCTATATTGCCACGAGTCTACCCATAGGATGGGCGCATGCCCAAGGTTGCACCACAGGTGTTCCAAGTGTAAGTTTAGGGGGCATTTTGAGCGCCAGTGCGACTGGATGGACGATGAGGAGAAGTTCTGTATTTTCGAGGATTGGGCCAACGTCGGAGTCATGACAAGGCAAAGGATGAAGGCCCAGGAGTTCTGGTGGGTTTTTTTCAACATCAACCTGCAGGCCCACCAGGAGATTACTAAGAGGAGACTACCATTCACATATCAGGAGGTAGCGACAGCGGCATCATATAGAGGGGCTATTAACACCCAAAAATATCTAGACAGATGGTCACCAGAGAACAGGATGGAATTCAGGAACTTTCTGGCGGAGCATGTGCCATGTGGGATGAAGATGATCTTGTGGGACGCTACCAGAGGGAAGCAGGAGGGGCACTCAGTGGGACCACCTGCGAAGCGATACCGTGAATTGATAACGCCCACACCCAAGGATCCAAAAACGGGGCTCGGCAAGACGGTATCAGCATGAATGAGTAGCCTCAAGAGCAAACAGAAGGGAAGAAAACGACCAAAGCAGGACGATGATAGAGGCAAAGAGATGAGATGTTTTCCGGAGGATACGGGAGGAGAACTCTAGGACTCTAGAACTGATTACGGGCGGTGATAATGTGCCTGGAAGGCACCGCATGGACATAAGTACAAATAACTCACAAGTGCAATTAATATAAGTGCAATCAGTACGTATGTACATAATCAATCAGTGCTAAAGAAATATAATATACGTACCATAGTCAGATATAACCTTTTCCAATTAGCTACTGGGACTGTGGACTAATTGACTGAAACAGGAGGACGAAGTGGGAATGTGAGACCCGACGAAAGTGTGGAGTGATGATGAAACGGCTTAAGTTAGAGAGAAGCGTGGGGAGAAGGTGCTAGGATTTGGGAGAAAGTGAGGAGTGCAAGATCCAAGTGTGGGGAGCGAGCAGAGAGAGGGATGAGTCCTATGGGACTGGTGAGCGAGGAGAATGGACAATGGAGTCCGAGATAAAATTGTGTGAGGAGAGAGGGCGATCATCTAAAATAGAGACGCCAGATACCTTGGTGCAGCTTAGCTCGCAGATGTGCCAAGGATGGGTAGTGAAAACAGACCCAGGGGGGGCAGCCTGGAAAGCTGACCCCGAGAAAAGAATTCTACCCCACATCCAATACTAGATTGGATTCCAGCGGAATTGGAGCGCACTAAAGGTTGATGCTATCTTCTCACCGGGAAGATAGCATGGGGGAGTGTTAGCGGATCCAATTCGCTGCACCACCCAGCGGGAAATAGGGAAAGTGGCTTTTTACCAATTATAGTTGGCTAGGCGACATTACCAATATAATGTCACCTACCAACCAACGGAGGCAATATACACTGCCAGCCACAAGGAGAGGCTACAAGCCATCTCGGGGGGGGGGGGGGGGGGGGGGGTTGTGAGAAAGCTAGCACGTGCACACAGAGATTAGGGATTGCCAGAGGGTTAAGAACAGAGTAGCTAATGGTGGGGCAGCTTACCATCTGATTAATGCGCATTCATTGGCCAGGCCAAACAGTAGGTAGCAATATTCCATATGTGTTAGTAATATAACCGTTGTCTTTATTACCTGTCGTTTAGTTGGTTTATACCGAGTGTGGAAGCAAGACGGTTTAGACCATCGTCATTAACCGTGCTATTATTGTAAACTGATTGTGCTATTATTGTATTCTGACATTACGAACAACTGCCACTAAAAACTCAGTTATTCGTTCGGCCTTTCTGAAACCACAAGCCTTTCAGCAGCCAGCGGACGCGGCGACGCGTACTTTCCAAAACACAAACACACCGGTCGGGATTCCCTCGCCAACTCGGGGATCCCGTCACAATGGCCGCGGTATACATGCTGTAACAGCAACGTGGCTGGATTTTATCATGAAATATAATTGAATTTGGTAATTCCGCTGTAATTATTTACAATCACTAATTGTGTATTGTCATAAAACATCCAATCAAAACCAATCATCAGACCATAAAGTGCAACTTTATGATAAATGAGATTACTTTATGCTGTAGTAGTGTATATTGCAACGCGATATCAACAACTAGTCGCTGGAGTACAGGTATAAACTGTATAATAATGTTGGAATTTTTGAATAAAATTAATGATATGAAAGTAATAAATTAAGTAAAAAATAATTGCCATAAAATATGAGCTGTAAAATCATGCAAATTAAATTAAATCCAGTATAACAAAAAGATAAAAGGAAAACACGTAAATAAAAGAAAAGAAATGCAGCGAACTTACGATAAATGAAAGGGAAATTAACTAAAGTACAAACAGATAGCCTAAATAAACAATGCAATATTAAAATAAATCAATATCATCCCTTTTCTGCAAGAATTCGGAAAATTGTTGCTCAAAAGTGTCAATCTATGTACAACTAACACTGAACCATGAAATAGGTAAGAAAAATAATAACTGACAATGTAAAAAACAGTTAATTTCTTAATTATTCCTCGAATCAAATTAATCTGACATCCTCGAATGGATACCAATTACATTAATATAATTTTAAACGCATTTAAATTATACAAATCCATCACCGAAAATAGACCTACTAATTGACATTCGTAACATTCAAAGTCCAACAAAATGCAGAAATTATAATAAATTAGAAAGATTAAAAAGGCACTAAAAGTGCAATCAGGGGAATCTTTAGGATGATTGTAAAAGTATCCGCTTGCGTGCGAAACAACTGCATGCACACCACGGAGTTATTGACATTAACCGAAGTTGAGGACGTCTATATCAACACCTACGAGCAACATTTCTTCTTCTTGCCCATTGGAGTTAATGTCAAAGCCATTTCAATTTCTTTGTCCTCTCTTTCTTGCAGTTTTCTAAAACAAATGAGGTAGTTTTTCAATAAATAGGTTGAGTAGGTTGAATAAATAGGTCTAATTGCACAATCTCATCGGCACATTCGATTGTAATTTTTTTGTAAATGTTATAATACAGAGTGCATAGAACAACGTCGTTTTCTGCTCTTAGCTAGTAATATTTAAATTTAAATTTATTACTAAATCTCAGCATTGTTTGCTGAGATACCTGCGGCAAACATAGAGAGCAAGGGTCTTTGTACTTTTGTTGGGCACAGCTTTGCGTTTGCAAAGTCGGCAATGACGTCCAGATGGGATCGAACTGGTGACCTCTGGGTTGGAAGTCTGACGCTCAAACCATTCAGTTATCGACTCAGGTAAAAGATAGACCTGGAAATACTACCTGGTACCTTGTATGACCGCAATTTACCTCGTATGACCGCAATTTACCTCCTCATGGCCTCTCATCTGTCAATAATCAATACCATCACATGTCACTGTGCTCAATCCTACTGTACTTGGCCGTCGGGTTTCTGTCCGACAGAAAACCAACTAACATGACCAGACCATCACTACTGATTTATGCGGATGCAAACAATATAATCTCTCTCTACAAGTATAGCGGAATAGAGCTCGACACAACCCTAGCAAGAACCAACCCTCAACCCATTACACCCCAGCAATATCTCCAATGACCAATCGAAGACCTGCCTGACTCACTGAAGACCACTGAAGACCTGACTCACCAAAGAACTGCACTAAAATCCAGACAGTACAGTACGTCCTGACATTTAGCAGACTTCAGACAAATCGGAAAACAAGTTGCTGATTCTTTGTTTCAGTTTGAAATATAGGCATAGAGCCTACTGTTCTACGAACAATACTACTGTACGTACATTCGGTATCCGGCTGCGGCTACCGGTCCGCTACTATACCTATGATACCAGTCAAGGCAACATCCAGGACAAGAACTGTACGCAACGCAATACACTTACACTACAGCACTATGAAGAGAAGACTGCAGCACTGCAAATGCCAAGACTTATTTCTACAAAAAACTAGTACAAATAGCCCCACATAGCCTGATAGCAGTACCGGTAGCAGGGTCAAGGCATACTACAACAACACGATCAACCATTATAGTACAGTTGGGTTTAGGAAGCCAAGGCCTACTACAGTGTACAGTACTATGGGGTGCATGTAAAGAGCGGACTGCGGACTACGGACTGCGGATTGTCAATTAAAAGCCCAAATATGCGCGGTCAATTTGAATTATAGCATTATAATGTAAGAATCCGCTCTTTGTTGTCTGGACAAACGGCGGACTGAAGCCAGAAAATTTTAACCTGATTGGCTCAATCATTTACATAGAGGCCCAAAGGGAACTTTCTTGAATCCTCTTATTGGCTTAAATGTTTTCATTGTGACACAGAGATGGAAACCTATTATTTTGAAAACCTATTATGTAGGCAGTAGGAAGAACTCTTGAACTTTCAATAAAATCTCTCAGGTTAAGGCCGGTTCACTCTTTTAAGCATGATTCATTCGTAACTCTACTTTGGATGAAGACCTTGGGACTACTGTAGTATGTACTTCTGCTGCCGAAGCAGAGTTATGCTTATTGCTTAAAGGTGTGAACCGCGACCTTATAAGATATTCCTTGTTTGCTTGTTACTTAAATTAAAAGTTTTTACGTTGGGGTCCAAAAAAAAAAGGGGGGGGGGGGGGGGGGTGGTGGAGGTTGGCTCGTACTGCCACTATTATGTCTCTGTTAGTTGAAACAAAATTGAAACATAATTGAAACATATTAGTCGTACATACAGTACTAGTAGTGAAACATTATTTTTCCAAGATTGACCGACTTATTAGCGTTGAAACATTTCCGACGATGACAACAACAGACGGGTCCACCACTTCTACCCATATGCTAAGGCTCACCTGGACTTACGTTGCTCGCCCCACAGTTAATCGCCCATGTGAAGAATACCAGGATTTCACTTTTCGGTCGACTTTTTATTGGAATTTTATATATGAAGATTTTTTATTTTTTTTAATTTATCTTTATTAAGTGTTTTATATCGCTAATTTCTGTCTTATAACCTGTACATATACTAATTTGTTTATTGTTTTGGTTAGATTCAGCCCTTCTGTAACCTGTATTTTTGGTGAAAACATGGTATTCTTCACATGGGGGTAACTGCAAAGTGAAATATAACGGCAGAAAGTCTGGTATACTTCACATGGGCCCAGTTAATCGCATGTCAGATATGTAGGATATCACAGCCCACACTAAAAAAGCATTAAAAAAAGCACTAGCCGATCAGGTGTTCGTGGTTTTCATTTTAAGGCTGTCATAAAAATTTGGACAGAATTAAATGCCAGTAATTAGATGCGTCCTATTGGATGCTATTTATAGATCCACACCCCTTTTCTTTGCCCCTGTTCCCCCTTTTCTTACGCTCTCTTACCCCCAGCACAGAGAAGATCTTCCCCCAGCTCCTGCGCTTAGGATGTCCGAATATTCGCTCTTTTATATTTGCGAACAGACAACTGTGACATAAACTCTAAAGGCATGAAGTATATAAAAATATTTATTGAAATAAATAATCTGAATATCCGTAGATTGTTGATTATATAGTAGGCCCTTAATCAACAGTCCACGTAATTACTGTATAGGATAATTATATCCTGTATTACAGTGTTGCACAATGGTAAACATTTAAAAGCCAAATGGGATGATCCATTCTTTAAGTCCCCTTTCAGCTTCAGCCTACGTACATGATTGAGCCAATCAGGTTACAATTTACCGGCTTCAGTCCGCCATTTGTCCAGACAACAAAGAGCGGATTCTTAGTTTGGAAGTCGATAATTCAAATTGCCCGCGCGGATTTTGGCAATCCCCAGTCCGTAGTCCGCCAGTCCGCAGTCCGCTCTTTACATGCACCCCAGTACTATGTACTAAAAACTAAAAGACAGGCCTGGCAGCCGACTGCCTGACTGAAAATCTTATGGACCGACTTTTTTTTAAGAGTGCTGCTGCTACAGTGTAACAGTAGTTTTAGTAGGCCTTGGTTGGTTTAAGCATGGAGCAGGTTTAAGCCACTATTACAGTATCACCTGATCACTGATGACTGACCAGCTGACTGACAGATGATAGATGACTGGTAGGCCTATCTGGATTGGTTGGTGTTTTTCTGTTTTAAATGTTGTTAGATTTATAGCTATTTTCTGTTACAGTGTTAATGGTATCTGAGTTGGGTATCCCAGGTGCCAGGCACAGGCATCAACCTCACTTAATCTGTAATCCTGATTCAGTGATTACTGAATTAAAACCGCCTGGTTCTATTTCCCGCTTCTGTCAACCGATGCAGTGAGATAGCGGTAGGCCTACGCCTACACGACAGAAGATATGCCTTCTACCAGTCGTTATGGTGTATTTGGTTTGTGGCGCTCGTGGATTCGATCTATCGTAGTGGCCGTCTACGCTATCAGTCTGTGTGTTGGCCTCCCTTTCCTTATTATAACACTACAAGAGCAGGGAGCCAGCTCCCATGTAGAGGCCTGGGCAGCCGCAGCAATATTCCTAGCTCTAACACTTCCCATCTCATTGTGGACTATCCTACAGCACCTGATCCACTACACGAGGCCATACCTACAACGGCATATAATTCGTATCCTTTGGATGGTGCCCATATATAGTCTAGACGCCTGGCTAGGTCTACGATACCCTAACGCAGCGATATACTTCGACACTTGTCGCGAGTGTTACGAAGCCTACGTAATATATAACTTTATGATGCTTCTGTTAAATTATTTGAACCACGAATACGATTTAGACTCTTGTCTCAAAGATTACAGCGCAAACAGAAAACATTTAATCCCTTTCTGTTGTCTGCGAGCGTGGCCCATGGGGGACACTTTCGTACGCCGCTGTCAGCAAGGCGTGCTGCTGTACACCGTGGTGCGACCCGCCACTACGGTGCTCTCTCTTATCCTTGTCACCGCCGGTGTCTACAAGGACGGGGAGTTCACCGCAGACTCCCCGTGGATGTACTTGGCTCTGGTTAACAACGCCACCCAGATATGGGCCTTCTACTGTCTGGTTCTCTTCTACAGGACCACCAGACACGAACTCCGCCCACTCCGTCCCATAGGCAAGTTTATTTGCATTAAGTTTGTGGTGTTCTTCTCCTTCTGGCAATCTTTTGTCTTGTCTATCCTCGTTGCCACCGGAGTCATACAGAAGGTCTGGGTTTTCGATCCTAAGATAGTCGCAGCGAGTCTACAGGACTTCCTCGTCTGTATCGAGATGTTTATCGCGGCTATCGGGCATCACTACGCCTTCAGCTACACGGAGTTTATCAACGTGACCGTGGAGTCGCCTCCTTGGTATGCGGCCATAGTGACGCTGTGTGACGTCAGTGACGTTGGTAGGGACGTGGCGGACCACATTAACCACGCGCGTAGGAGCAGCGGTGCCAGGCGACGGTTGTTGGACGAGGAAGTGGTAGACTATAGTACCATGTCTGAGTCCGGTTGCCCCGGCGATGAGAGCGGTTGTCTAGACGGAGGGACGGACGGACCAATAGCATCGCCGGAATCCGGTGGTAAGCGGGTCAGAGAAATGAAAGTGATGTCGTCAGACGAAGGGAACGGGCCCATTATTTAGCTGCACATTCCGATAATATTTTACAAAAAAAATGATTTTTCTTATGGTGCTAATAACTAAAGATCCCCCTCTGCACCCCCTGTTAAGTTTTTTTAATAACTAATTTATATACGAATGTTTGTTTTTGTACTAGAAATTAATTAATTTCATAAATTATCATTTTCTCGTTAGTTTAATAGATTAACTGTTCATATTTAATAAATTAATAATAGTAGCCTGATAAAATATGATGAATCGAATAGACTGCACTTCTACTACTTACCATAATTTTTGTTATTTAAATTTTACTATTTTATTTAATATCTGTTGAACCATAATTGATTAACATTATAACAGACCATACTTTAGCACATCAATTATCTCGAGACAATAGGAGCCAGAACAACACGTATACTGTACCACAATGACGCAAGATGCCGTTATGCATCATATGTTAAAATCCAAGATCCTAATAATTAATTGGTTAATTTAGAAGATAAATTAAATAATAAGAGAATCAGAACAACCGACACAACATTAAAGTGGTAAAATATCAGAGGTAAAGCAAACCAAACCACTCAAACACAAGTCGTGGAAATTGTGTGGGTAGTTCTATGTCAGTGACAAAATCTCTGAGGCAAAATAACCCGCACCGTTGAAGACTAATTAATATGTGATGTTCTGCTTCTGAAAAATAACCCACACCGTTTTTTTTTTTGTTTTCAATAAACATTATATTCTGACCGTTGGCCATATTTTAATATTAGTCATTGTATCTTTCAAGATATCCGTGAAAAAATAGAAGACAGGAGCCACACTGAGGTAAATGAGATATGGGTTTGACGTAAATGACGTTTTTCTCGAAACGGTACTTTTTGTTGTGTGTTGTTCTGGCTCTATCATGGTCACGATGGTTGAATTATCGTTTTTATTACATTGCATTGGCGGTTTTTTACCTTGCCATCTGTTACTATTAATTGTACCATATAATGTCTATTAAATAAATACGATGGATATTGAATACATTGCTAAGCTGGTGTCTTACTTTGCCATCTCCATAAAAGCTTCTTCCACAGATTGGCCCAACTTGGCACTGGTTTCCCAAAATATTGAATCGAGTTCTTTAGAAAGTCGCCTGGCCTCTTCGTCACCAACTCTTTTGTGTTCTTTGTCGGATTTATTTCCAATTAGCATAATAACACAATGTTCGCCGGCCTCCTCCTATAAAGCGCCGCCAAAATAAACCCAATAAATCATATTAACTATGTGAACTTGAAACTAAACTTGGGAAGGTTTATGAGGGCCTAGCCTAGCATAATGTCAGATTGGAGTATAAGAATAAATAGTGAAATTGTTATTGTTATTATCTTGCTGCAACTTGTTGAATTTTATCCATTATACAAGGGTAATAAAAGGAAAATAACTTTTGTTGATCATTTTTTGAAATACGTAATTTTTTCTACAATTTGTATTGGTAGACAACCAATCTACCTCTTGAGAAGTGGCCTTTTTTTATAGTATAATGAGAGTTATAGACTCAAACTGAGTCTGAGTCTACTCAGACTGATGCCTCAACACTCGTCACGTCACTCAACTGATGCCTTGATTCCATATTAGGGTAGTAAGAGTCGGACTGAAGGGAGGGTCGTCCATAAAGGACGTCCGAGATCAGGGGGGGGGGGGGGGGGGTGGGTCTTCCATAAAGGACGTCCGAGATCAGGGGGGGGGGGGGGTCTTCAAAATCAGGACATCTTCGGTCAGGGGGATGGGCGGGTGCTAAATTAGGACGTCCGATTTTTTCCTTTTTTTTTTGTATTTAGCATATATTATATGCTATAATATTATTTTATCGTTAAATGACCATATTCGGCCATAAAGTACCCCCTGCAATTTGAGATGAATGTTATAATTATAATATTATCATAATTAACTGTAATAATATATAATAATAAAAATTTTACCTTTTTTCGTTTGTAAATTCGGACGTCTGAAGTATGAGGGGGTTTTTTATTTAAATATAAAAATATAACAGGTAGCTTAATAAAGTATATTTCAGCCCACTAAAGTCTAAGAATATTCTTAGTAGATAACGCATATTTACTACTGCACAGGCACACAGCTGAACAGCCCTATCAAATTAGTACCAGTAGCTGGTACTATAAATTATAGATTGTGTTGTGTGTGTAGAATAGTTTAATTTCGTTATTTTAAGATTCATTTTATCTCTGAAGTGACTATGGGAACATATTACTGGTGAGTCAACCAAATCTTTGATAATTGTGTTCGCGAACATCTGTTCGGAAAATTAGTAGTTTCTGCGGACGTTTGTCGAAAAATATCTGGACGCGAATTCGGTTTTCTTGACGATAAATGTACGGCTGAGTGGCTGAGTCGTTCACTCTCCCCTGGGTCTAACAACTCGGCCATCGCCACACATAGGATGTGACCCGCAACATAACCAGAGATAGTTCGGCTTCTTAAAGACCTACTTGCCTTGTCCTTTCAGATTTTTACCTGATGCTAACCTTTATTTGCGTTATCCAGTTTCTAACTCTGAGATAGCTAGCCGTGTTTGTCACATCGTAAACAACTGCCACGCCATCCGCTTTACGGAAGTACTGACTGGTAATGCAATGGAAGCGCTCCTGGCCAGCGGTGTCCCATAGCTGCAACGCAATCACCTGGTCACTAACAACCAATGTCTTCGTCTGAAAATCCACACCTACAATAAAAGAATGATTAAAACGTTTATAGGAAGTCGTATTTTTATGAATTGGTTCTGCTTGATAAAAATAATTTAAAATTATACAACAATAAATGTTATCTGTATGTTCGATAATAATGTCGTGTTTATAGATATGATAGGAGTTAATTTTTGATTTGTATATAATATTCTAGTGTACACAACACATACGACCTGTATATTCTGGAATATAGTGTTTATTAATTATTTAATAACATGGAATATTGATGTTTTCCCGAAGTTCTTAGTGGGTGTGTCAGAAAAATATGATGGTAACTAACCAATGGTGGAACTGAGATTGGTTTTGAAGGTTGAGTGACAGAATCGATGTATCAAACTGGTTTTACCAACTCCGCTCTCTCCCACCATAACAATCTTAAAGACACGTTCGGGTGCTCGCAACGACCTCTCGTCGAGAACTCCCAATGTCCGAGTCGATGAGTCATCGGCAGCCAATCCAATAGGCGGCTGTCTGTAAATAACAAAAGTAAGCTAATAAAAAATAGTTACCGGAAGTTACTGATTATTAAATGTAATTTTGACATTTATAATTTTCAAAATAATATATATTATTTTTACGAATTGAAATTCAAATATGATTTAAATAATTACGAATATATACGTCTAAAAAACACAACATTTTTCAACATAACCTTATCATGGGGTCTGTAGGTACTGTATGAAACCTATGTTATTCAGAGGACCTTACTACAAATACAAAAACACATACAGTATTATTATATTTGTGATCACATCAGATCAAATTACTAAATAATTGAAATTACAAGCTCGAACTCAAGTCTCGAACCCAGTAAATAATAGACAAAGCTGACTTACGACTTTCCGCAAATTTTCGCACTTCCTACCACTAATTTAGTGCTAGTACTGATTTCTGCAAATTTTTGTGAGAAAAAGTTGATTTTTTCAGATATAATTAGATCATACAGTAGTTATTGCTAATTCTATGTTAATAACACTTTACTCAACCTTGTGACAGGATCCGTGTTGGTTAATTATAAATGAATTATTGTGGGGTGGGTGACGGCAAATAAATATATATGTTATAGTACATTATGATAATGGTCTCCATAGCGAAAAATATCAACCGCCCCTATTGGGGCTCGAACCCGGTACCTAGGTTTCAAACTTCCGGTTATCATCAGCCGAGTGTGTGTCCTAAGACCACTGAGCTACCAGGGCGGTAGAAGATATATTCGCTATGGAGTGGGGTATCATTTTTAGGCCTATTTACGTCCGTGTTGGCCCCAGATCCAAGGCCGTTTTACTTTCGTAGTGAGGGGAGGGTCTTACATACGCACTGCCCCGGCTTGTACCTGAGTGATGGACTAGCTGGCCGTAGGCCCGATATAATAACTAGAGTTTGTTTTTGTGTTGGTATAGTAGTACGGTAATATTCTTGATGATGTTCTGATTGCACTTGTACCGGTAGCACCAGTAGTTAAGGAGCCTAGCGAAGCGGCAGCGGTATAAAACTATACGCTCACCGTTGGTGTTAATTTGCCAAGTGACTGCTAATGCCTTGCTAATATACTGTATATGTGACAAAATGGCCGCCATTAGGCGAACGCTCCAATGTTTGCCCCACTCACATTGGCTGTCCTACAAATCACGCCACGTAGCTATTCCTTGGGCTTTGTTGGCCCCGGCATACTTGATTGGTCCACCTACCAGCTCGCCCTTCCCTAGCTACATCATCTCTCGGTTCTCCTGCTTACATTACATGTCACTTCCGGCCAATATTGGTAAATTGCCCCCCCCCCCCCCCCCTCCCTCCCCCCATTTTGGTTGAAGCGCATAGCGGATTGAATCTGCTAACAAACCTTATTGGTAACTCTCGGTCTGTGACCCGTTCGTTTTGCCAGTCTGTCGCCCCCTGACTTTGTAGAAACATGTTTCTCCGCCGTTCGAACTCGAATTTCGCATCGAATTGCGGTTGAATATCGAATTCCTCAATCTCTTCATCGCATTCAACGTCCTCTGAGAAATTTCCGCGCAAACTTGATCGTTTCGAATTTTCACTGAAAACATGAAAATAGACTACTATACAATACCGTATGAATGTATTATAGGCCTTCATCATATATAAAACTGTTTGATAATATAAATGCAAAAAGTACTGTAGATTCTAAATAAAGTATTTATTTATATTTAATTAATTAACTTTATCTTTGAATTGCCGTGTTAGTCAAAAATTCGGAAATAAAAAAAAAATAATTGCATCTATAAGGTATTAGATACTAAATTACATTAATTTTATGCTACCTTTTTGGTGAAATAAAGAATAAAGAAAAAATAACTTAGGGGGGAATGCACCCCCCCCCCCCCCCAAACATTTTTTCAAATGTCTACAATTTCGACTGAAATTAAAATATTTTGATTTTATACAGTATCGGGCTGTTAAAATATGGCTAACATTTGTTTTTTCAAAAAACTGTTTGTGAATCAAAATAAATGGGCGTGGGGGCGCAGTTTAAAAAAAAATATTTGTTTTTTCGAAAAATTTGCAAATTTCCATTCGCCCTCTAGCGGCCATTGAATGAATCAAGATTTTCGGTTAAAATGCTACTAGTCATTCAATTTTAGGTGAAACTGTCTGAAACCAATTTTTTTCGAATTACGGAGCTGAGCTCGACAAAAGTAATCGGTTAAAATTTTTAGTTTAGCCTTTTGATGAAAATTAATTAATACTGTATTTATTAATATTTGGCCAAATCTGGCTGAAAAATCTGAAAAATTGGCTGTAAATGCAGAAATATAAAAATTTCAACCGATAACTTTTAAAGAACAACCAAAACCCTTTCGAATGAGCCAAAAATAAAGAAAATTGGTTAAAAAATGGCGGAGGAGTAGTAATGAAATGAACAAAATGATTTGAAAAATGAAAAATGTCATTCCAAGATAATTAATTGCCTTCAAAGTTTAAACCTTCCCGCCAAAATTGGCTGTCTGTGTTCTGGTTGGTTAATTATTTCTGGTACGAAGGATCCACACCAAAGAGCTAAAATGTTCATTAGGGGGTTTTCGGGGTCGCTGATTTCATTTCCGATGTCAGTTTTAAGGTTTGGTGGAATCCAGTCTGTCTGTCGGTTGTCTGTCTGTCTTACAATTTGACTGACAGGCCATCATACTGTAGAGATAAACAGCGATAACTCGAGAACTAAATGAGGTTTCGCTAAGCGGTTTTCAAATTTGAAATCCTCATTAAATTCTGCTATAGATTAAATAAAAAACAGATATTTGAAAATTTGACATGAGGGGGGGGGGGGGGGGTACTCCTCCCTTAACTACAGTATATGAGACAAGAAAATATATCATAACTTTATGCAGTTCAATTTTGTAACAAACAACCACCAACAACAACCAACAAAGCGTGGTAAAATGCTATTAAATTTTCTCACAGATAACAAACTTACAGCTGTTGATATCCTAGAAATATGCAATGGCCCGGTGTCATACATTCCAGGGCCATGGAAATTCTTATATTGACCATGTACTCACAAACCTCAATGGACTTCGACTCTGCACAGAAGGTCAGGTGTATGACCATGACGAACTCAGGAATGGATCAGACCACAGCCCAGTATCAATTAAATTATATCCTATTTTAGCTCCAGCAACCCAACCTAAAGAGGAAGCCATAAGCAACACCACAGTGAGAATGAAATGCACCATGAGACAACTGTTACTTAATTGGAACAAAACATCGGCTGAAAATATATCCAAATATAAAATAGAGGTGAACACCAATCTCAAAGAACTCCAGGAAGAGTATGGCAATAACCCTATTACCTGGACAGAAAAAAATGAATGTGTATCTAGAGAAAGTGACACACACCATTCAGCAAGCAGCTTCAAAGTTTATCATGAAAATCACAATCAGAAAGAAAACCAAAAACCTTACAATAATAAACAAGAAGCTCAACTCTCGGAGCAAAACAACAAAAGGTCTATATAAACAATGGTGCAGTAATGGAAAGTCGCCTTATGACCCACTTGGGGAGGCCTTTAAAGAGTCCAAAAAGAATAGCCGTAGACTCAGAAACTGGTTGGCAAACAAACTGACAGCGGATCAGGTATCGAGGGCAACAAGCAACAAGAACACATCACCAAAAGACTATTGGAAATTCTTTAGCACTAAAAAGAATACTCCGAAAGCAGTAGATCCAACAACTGAGGAAAGGATAAAATCATATTTCTCAAACAAATTTCGATGTGAAAATGATAACACAAATACTCAAGACCTTCTCACTCTCAACAAAGACCTAGATGATGAATGTGATGGCTCTTGTACCCCGGTGATCTCAGAATTGTGGGTAAAATGCGCGATCTTTTCTCTGAATCGAGGGAAGGCACCAGATTTTGACACATTGACTATCGAACACCTTTTAAATCTTGATCCAATAGTAATTTCGGTATGCTTAAGGAATGTTATTCAAGCTGCCCTCCTGCTAGGAAAAGTTCCTAACTCTTTTGGTAGAACATTATTAAACACCATACACAAAGGCTCAAGAAAGGATCCTTACTGCCCAAAATCATTCAGGCCTGTGTCAACAATTAGTAATCTTCTCCAAAATTATGGAAGCGATAATTTTGAAACACTACCTAACCAACATTGCTCCAGCTGAACTCCAAACAGCTTAACGTAAGGGCTTGGGAACAGATATTGTGGTAGCAGCATTGCTTGAGTTAATCCACAACAATGAAAAGAAAAACCAAGGAACATATGTGTGTCAGATGGACATACGGAGTGCCTTCGATGAGGTGAATCATTGCAAACTTTTCAACAAACTGAGACATAAAATCAACCCATATGTTTGTAGAATGTTGCTGCATTACTACTCAAATAGCTATATGTTCATCAAGTTTGGTCAATGTATTGACACTGATGGGTTCAAGGTAACAATTGGAATACTTCAAGGTTCGATCCTCTCACCACACCTCTTCAACTTCTTCCTAAGAGATCTCTTCACAGACATGGAGAGCATCAAACTTGGGTGCTTCATCAATAATCAATGGCTTGGCTGCCTTTCGTATGCAGATGACATACTCCTAATATCTATCTACATTATCCAGTGAAATTGAAATGATGAGTGCACGCCTAAATGAGTCACTCAGAAAAATTGGACTTGGCATAGCCACTGATAAAACTAAATGGACGTACTGCAAGCCCCCTAGAAGTAACAAGTATATACCATGCTTCCTTAACCTGATGGGTGATCTTGTTCCCTTTAGTAGGAGCATCACATTTCTCGGCTATAAGGTATTTCATGAGCCCATTACAGCTTACCATGATGTTATCTGCAAAATCACGTTGCTGTCGGAGATTTTCCACAGAAATGGATGGACTTCGCGTAAGCATGAGGTAAAGGACGTGAGAAAAATTTGGAACTCATGCGCATTACCTTCTCTACTCTATAATCTTACCTTCCAAATTGGCACACTTACTGATACCCAAGTGAAGTCACTCGATGCTTACTACCGAAAACATCTGAGGGGACTACTATGCGTCGGCAACTACTGTACTTGAGTAACAGCACTGTAATAGGGCTCTTTAACACAGGAAATCTGTCAAACGAAGCTTTTAAGAGTATGCTCAGACATATCCAGCGAGTGAAGTACTGCCATAGCCTCACCCTCAAATACTGCCTCCGTATTAACCTTGAGAAATCTTGTAATAATTCTAAAGACAATTACTTGGGACTAGGTGGAACTTATAACAGAGCAAATCAGGAGTACGCAATTCCATCTACCAACTCACTTTTAAATTCAGTGTACAACAAGAAGTCTCTAATGAAATACGTCTGTGAAGGCACAACAAGTTACACTGAAGATCAACATATTGACTTCATCACATCTGAATTCACCCTCAGAAGAGAACACTTCTCCATTAAAAATCAACGAATCAGGGAATACTTTAATGTATAATACCGGTAAACTGGAATAACAGCCACTGGAAAAACAGCCACTGGGTTTGCTGGAAAAACAGCCAGTCAAAGTTACAAAGTTGTTTAATTTTGCTGGAAAAACAGCCACTGTGAAAACTGGAATAACAGCCACTGGAAAAACAGCCAGTGGGTTTGCTGGAAAAACAGCCATTCAAAGTTACCGCTCATATAATTATGTGTGTTCATTACATATAATTATGTGTGTTCATTACATATAATTATGTGTGTTCATTACATATAATTATGTGTGTTCATTACATATAATTATGTGTGTTCATTAATTATTATCTGTAACAGGGTTTACAGTACCTACTGTATACTTGATGCCACTGTTGCTACTACTGTACCTACTACAGTGTAATATATATTAACGAAATCGTTAGAGCCGTTTTTAAGCTATTTTGCTTGAAATATTATTACTATTACAACAAATTTTTACAGAAAGTAACTTCCGGTTCCTAATAAAATATATGTAAAATGTAGTATTGTGTGCTGACCAAGGCGTCCTAAATAATGGTACTTACCTACAGCAGTTATGCCTCTGCGCATTATACATTACTGCTAGCAGTACCCGTATTCGTACAATCTATACTGTATTCTAGATGACCACGTACAAAACTAACAAAGAAAAGGAGTGTTTCGAGCATAACGGATATTCATACCGTTTGTGCAATCCTAGTGCTCCTGTGAATCCTGTGTCATTGAACAAATCTTGGCGTTGTCGCCAAACCGGTTGCAAGGGTCGATTGTGGACTGACGATCAGAACAATTATCGCGAAATTCGGAGTGAGCACGGCGAAAACTGTGCGCCTCAACCCGAGCGTCGATTAGTTGAAAATACGCGATGTGTAATGTAAGAAGACTTTTCGGCCAATGCCTGCTATTTACCGTGAAAACGCAGCTGTATTATCGGCTAATCCAGTGGCTGCTGGGCAGCTTCCTGCTTTGCGTCGCATGGAATCAAGTTTGTACAAAGCTAGAAAGAGTCAGTTTCCTCACGTTCCTCAGACATTGGAAGAGTTTGCAACTGCGATCAACAAACCTCCCGATGATCCCGAATCCTTCCCTGACCAGCTTCGACGCACAATCTCTGGACATCAGTTCCTTTTCTACTGTAGCGATACTGCTGATATTGTGATTTACATGACCGATGGGTGTTTCCGTCGTTTGTGCGCGGCCACAGATGTAGCTATGGACGGAACATTTAAAATCGTTCCTGAGTTGTGGCAGCAACTGTTCACTATTCATGCGTTTAATGGTGACAGGTGCCAGCCGATGGTGTACATTCTCATGATGCACAAGGATCGCAAATCATACGTCAGAATTTTACGCATTCTAAAAGATCTTGCAGCAGAAATACAACTGCAGTTCAATCCAGCGAGAATATCAATTGACTTTGAAACTGGACTTATTCCTGCTCTGCTTGCAGAGTTACCAGCTTCCCAAATCTGCGGATGCCACTTCCAATGTGTCAGGCTATTTACCGTAAGATACAGGAACTCGGTTTGGCAGTCGCATATGCCGACCCCGACCAGAATGTACCTGTTCGTTTGGTTGTTCGCTGCTTGATGACCGTTGTCTTTCTGCCACCACAAGACATTGACGCTGGCTTTCAGCAACTCATCGAGTTTGCTCCGCCCATATCATATTCGACCAACTGTTCCAGTATTTCGAAGGTCAGTGGCTAAACAATGAGTATGCACGTATGCATGGCCGCAGACGGCGCACAAACAATAATGTAGAAGGATGGCATTCTGCTATGACCAAGGCTATCGCAAAGAATCATCCAAATTCCTATGAGTTTCTTTCATTTATTCGTCTGGAGCAAGGCCGGGTGGAGACGGAGTTGCAACAGATTCAACAAGGACAGCAGGTGAATCGCCGAAATGCGAAATACGAAAAAATCAATCGTGCTATTACTGTCCTCACGCAGCGCTATGCTGATGTGCCTGATTTCATTGCCCTGGATTTCTGCCGCCAAATGTCCGTTCTATTCAGTAACCCTCTCAATATTGCTTTGTAACTGAAATCCAGTACCGGGTATTGCAAACTGTAACTGTAAATGCAATTAACATGGATTTAAAACTAATAATAGTTGGTCTTATTCTTCTCGGAATATACAGTTATTCGGAATATTAATAATGGTAGCTGTTCAATAATGAATAATATTATGATGAATGGTAATAATGAATAATGAGCTGTTTATAATGATAATAACTGTTTTGTGAGAGCTAATCAAAGTGGCTGTTTTTCCAGCATAAACGACAGTGGCTGTTTTTCCAGCATAATTGGCAGTGGCTGTTTTTCCAGCATAATTGGCAGTGGCTGTTTTTCCAGCATAAGTGGCAGTGGCTGTTATTCCAGTTTTGATTCATTTTGACATTGGCTGTTATTCCAGTGGCTGTTTTTCCAGTAAACCATAATACCACACCACACACATACAGATCATTGGTACTAACACTCGTTATTTTACTTTAATGCTGGATTAGTGACTTTCAAAATTAAAGTTATAAAAATTGTATTGTGTATATTGAGATGAATCACTTACATCAACATAACGGTTTAGCTGTGCTCTCGTGACTGGGTGACTTAGTCACCAATTTTATTCTGTGCAGCTATTAAATACTACCACTATGCTATCAAACCAACTACCGTCGACTGGCTGTCATGTGATTAGATTAGTCTTGTTATTAACCATTCAAATCGTAGTCCTGCTTGCTTTCACCCTGACCCTACCGGTAATTAATTTCTATATCAATCAAATCATTATTACATTACTATCGCTTCATTTGATGTCTGTGAACCGAACTAATGAACTGCATAATTTATAAATAATTGTCTCTTTTTGCTTCATAATTAATGTCAATCTTAATGTTATTTCAACTATTGTTTCTTATTTAACTTAGCCCAAATCATACCAAACCAATAATAAACACAATCTACTGATTATGTTATACTTATATTTGCACACTTATTGTATATATACGCCTATGACATCTTATTGTCAATTTTAATCTATGCTGTGCAATATCTCTGAATGTCTTATACCGATTTTAATATGTGTCAATCTTGTGCACTTTTATTATATGTTCTTGTGCAATTTTATGTCAATTTTATTTGATTAAAACAATGAAATGAAATGAAATGTAAACACATGGTGTAGCCAAATTACAAACTAGAGAGAACTTTCAATATTCTACTAAAGAAATTGTTGTTGGGGTTATTTATCTCACTCGGAAAAGCGCCAGACTAAAGGTGTGTAAGTAATGGGTTCGATTCCTGATCGGGTGTCTTTTTGTTTAATTTAATCTTAAATTTGGATTTAAAGTATCGGAAGTTTCGTTTACAGCCAGCTTGTTGGCTTTTCTACTGTAAGATGGAAAGTTATATTATGATGTTAATAAGGTCGAAATAGACATATAGCAATGATATTAAAGAAACCAAAAGTCTGGGAACAACATTATACACTTATAATGGACGTTATAACACACCAAGGAATTTCATCCAATGACTAAAATATGATACATCGTAAGAAATGGCTCTAAAGTTATTAATTAATTAATTAGTTAATGAACTGTACCCCGCGTTTGGTAAGTAATTGGCCATCACAGAGCCCCTCTTACGATCAATATCCAAATCCTAAATAGCGTAAAAAAATAAATAAATAATACAAAATAGAAATAACTAGATTTGGTGCAATTGTAAAATAAACCCATTGGAGAGGCTGTGAGTACGGAAAACATTATTGGTATATGCGGCTACAACTTTCGATTCTATATGTCATGGACTCCATCATAAAAATGTCGGCAGACTCAAACTCATTGTTATTTATATATTTTCTGAGAATATAGATTCTAAAATATACTTTTTCGATGTAGCGTAGTGTCTTCTATTTGCAATTATTATTATTATATTAAGTCGAGGAATCATCCATTTTATAGAAATACAAATTATTTTTCTTATTTTCTGAGAATTAATCATTATTTAATGAAAATATCTTTTAGTATAATTTTTATCTGAAAAACGTATTTTTTTAAACCGAAATGTCAATATTACTTTTTAGGAAAACACACACCAACAACATTATTCTCATACTAACTACACTCCCCATGGGGTTACTTCACAAATGTCTACTAATTATACCTGGGCAAGGCCATATAGTCTCCGACAATAGACCCCCTCCTGGATCCACCTCTATCTCTCGGGAGGTCTAGATGGTCTGAAGCCCCCTCCAAATCGTTATCCGCGCATTCTTGTAACTGCATCTACCATGCGATGGAAATTAGCGAGTAGTTAATTCTACGTACATACAGGAGGCGATATACAAACACGGTACCGGTACGCTATTACATAATAATTGGATGCAATTAATTCAATAGTGGCGGCCTATTAATTAACGTTACTTTGCATAGGGTGGAGTGTCAAAAAACGCTAGGTTGTTAAATTGCTATTATATATTATTACGGGTCCTGATTATTAATTGTAACTCTACAGTTATACAGTTAAAACATCTACAAAAATCGTGTTATTCAATATGTTCTATAAAATTACATACAGTTAATACTTTTAAAGTTTTAACAACATAAATATCAGCAATATTTCTAAAATCGCACTTGGGGTATGGGGGGATTCTTAAAGAACGACGTCCGTTTATGGCAACTTCTCCAAAAAACTAGAGTTCTTACAGCAGACAATGCAGTTCGTAAATCATAGAGGATCAGTTCAATAACTATTTGGATGGGCCATTAGAAGATACCGGTAGGGCTTCTGCTCCCTTAGTATTTATCTTCAATGAATGGAGTGACAATAACGTAAGCTTATAGGTACAGATGTAAAGATGAACTTGCTTTTTGCAAGTTAAATTTTAGAGTGGAATATATATATATAGTCATTGGGGGTAAAAAAAAACAATTTTCCGTTTTTTGTCAATAAAATTATTAATATTCCATGGATTTAAATAAATTTGGTATTGTCTGAAAGCTAATCCAATATGTCATTTAATGATCATCAAACAACATTACCTAACATATATTTAAATAAATTATGGTAAAAAAGTGATGTTTTTTATTTACCCCAAAATGGGGTAAAAAAAAACAAGTGTATCAGGCCGCATATCTGACATGGATTTCGGTGATTGAGGTGCTGAATGCTCTGTGTTGAATCGGTTGAATGAAAATTCAATCTACTACTATAATAGGCTTCCTGCATTGAAGCAGCACATTGAGATGTTATGCTGGCTTAACAAAAATATTTTGGCCAATGCAGCGTGCATTAAGAATGGTATGCCGGCTTATCGAAAAAATTGCGCCGCCACAACTGCTTATCACCAATGATTTTCGAGAGATTATCCGCATCTTCAAGGCCATAGTGTCCTTCAAGAGGTGTCTCAAGAAAGCCATGGGCTGTCCACCATGCTTATTTTCTCCATTGGGCTGCAAAAGCACATGATTGTGCACAACCTGGTCCTCACGGCGAAAGCAATGTCCTGCAAAGCGGATGCGGCTTTATTTGAGTGTCAAGCTTGGGGGAACAAAAGAGACATCTCCATTGTTATTTAGTGTCTCGTTGGAGATGTGTGCATTGATTGTACTTGACACAGTAACAATCCAATCAAACCAATCGTACATTTTAAAATGCGAACTTAGTTCCAATTGAAACGAATTTAGTTCCAAAATAAATTTTACAAAGCGAACTTAGTTCCAATTGAGGCGAACTTAGTTCCAATCCCAGAATATCAAAACGAACTTAGTTCCAATGGATGCGAATTTAGTTCCAATGCATGCGAATTTAGTTCCAATGGATGCGAATTTAGTTCCAATGCATGCGAATTTAGTTCAAATGGAAGCGAATTTAGTTCCAATGGGTACGAACTTAGTTCCAATGTTTAATCGTGGGGATAGCCACGTAGTAGGCGAAGCCTTTTGCGTATTGCCACTATTTGGGGTGGGTCAGGGTCAACCGTAATTGTAAATATATATTAATGACGAGTATACTGATACTGACTGACTGAGTTGTAATATTATACAGTAATATACTGAAGTCATGCACATTGTGCCATTTCCACACCAAATACAATATTTACCACTTGTTTCGGTTTAGTTGGATGGGCGTTGTTTGGGTTAAGAGCTTGGGCGTTGTTTTTTTACAATGAATATCATTTTAAATGATTAAATATAAATGAATTTAATTGAATTGTTTGGGTTAAGAGGTTGGGCGTAGTTTGGGATAAGATTGTGTTGATTAGGAGGTTAGGCGTTTTGGGTTAGTTATTTTTTATTTACAATTATTATTTAACCATCCACCTCTAGTAGTGGCATTAAACAGATTCTTCGCCAAACTACGAGGCTCGCCCCACACCTGAAACATTGGAACTAAGTTCGCATCCATTGGAACTAAGTTCGCATCCATTGGAACTAAGTTCGCATCCATTGGAACTAAATTCGCATCCATTGGAACTAAATTCACATGCATTGGAACTAAATTAGTTTTCGTTTTTCTCTAGTTTATTCGAACTAAGTTCGCCTAAGTTCGTGTACCCCCCCCCCCCCCCCCCCCCCCCCCTCTCCGCAGCTGCTATTTATTAAATATACATGAGGAAATAGAATCTAACAATTTATGCGAAAATGTTCGGACCAGTACTTTACTCCAAGCACAATAGTGTGGTCCTACGTGGTTCCCATACTAGGCTGCCAGGATGTAAGCGGATTCAATTCCCTGCACTGCCCAGCGGAAAATGGAGAAAGTGGCTTTTTACCAATTGTGATCGGCCAGGTGACATTAATAACATAATGTCACCTAATAACCAACAAAGGCAATATACATTGCCAGTCACAAGTAGAGATGAGAGGCCATAAGCCATCTCAGGGGGACAAAGGGGCTAGCAAGAAGGGACAATGGCAGCAGGGAGAGATTAATAGGTTAGCCAATGATGGGACAGGATACCACTTGATTGGAGTGCATCCATTAGCCAGGCCACGCACGTAGAGCAGTAGGAATATTCAATATGTGTTGATAATATAACCGTTGCATTTATTGCTTATAGTTCAGTTGGTATGTGTAGAGCTGTGGATCCGGAACGGTTTTTAACCGTCGTCATTAACCGTGCTATTATATTCTGATTGTGCTATTATTATATTGTGACATTACGAACAACTGCCACTAAAACTCAGTTATTCAAACGGCCCTCGGCCTTAGAACTCAGATATTACCAGCCTTTCAGCAGCCTACGGACGCGGTGACGCGTATAGCCCAAAGGGAAACACACCCGGTCGGGATTCCCTCGCCAAGGGATCCCGTCACACAGGATCACCGGATCTGGCGACTGGTTTCTGTTCTGATCTTAGCCTCGTGCTGCGCGAAGGCCTTGGTTTTCTATCACACGCAACCTTTGAAACCTGTAACCTCGTATATATATAGTATTCACGGATTATTATACTTTTAGCCACCTCACGTATGCTGAGTTTAGTCTTGTATTGTTCAACAGTGTGAAACGGCAGGAATCACCCTGTTTTTTTTTACCCCATGTAAAAGCTTTTGT